>APFE031148855.1:0-11061 GCA_000404065.3 Pinus taeda
ACAATTCAAAAGCTACATGAAACCCAAAGATTATTGTAAGTGACAGAGATCCCATTTTCACTGGAAATTTTTGGACAGAATTATTTTCTTGTCTTGGTACTCAGTTAGCTCATAGCTCATCTTATCATCCTCAATCTGATAGGCAAACTGAGATAGTAAACAAATGTTTGGAAGGATATCTTCGTTGCTTTGTATCTGATAAATAGACACAATGGGTCAAATGGTTGCCTCTGGCTGAATGGTGGTATAACAGTTCCTTCCATACAACAACAAAAATGACCCCATATATGGCACTTTATGGGTATCAACCACCATCCATCACATCATATTTAAGAGAAAATTCTAAGGTTCAGGTAGTGGAACTTCACATCAAACATCAACAACAAGTCCTCAAACTCTTAAAGGATAACCTCGTGTTGGCACAAAATAGAATGAAACAACAGGCAGATCAACATTGCAATGAAAGAAATTTTGATGTAAGTGATTGGGTATTCCTACGGCTACAACCATATAAGCAAATGTCCCTCAAGCAAGTTAAGAAGGACAATAAATTATCACCAAAGTATTAGGGTCCGTACAAGGTCTGGCAAAAGATTGGTACTATGGCATATAAATTGGAGCTTCCTGGAGCTTCCTGCAGCTTCTCAATTGCACCCAGTTTTCCATGTTTCATGTTTAAAGAAGGTTATAGGCGACAAGCTCCTAGTTCAAACAATATTGCCATAACTTGATGAGGAAGGAAAAATTATATTGGAACCGAAAGCAGTCATAGAAACAAGAACTCAACAGCTACGAAATCGATCAATTTCATAGTATCTTATCAAGTGGAAGAACTTATCTACTAAATATTCCACATGGGAGGATGAGAATTTTATGCAAAAGTACCCAGAACTACTCAAGCATTGAGAACAACACTTTTTTGAAGGCGAGGGACATTTTGGGTCCCTATAATACTAGTGATTACCCCATTACTATTGTAATTATACCCCTTATTAATATTGTTGTGCCCCTATTGCCCCCATATTGTTATTACTGTGCCCCATAGAATCCCTCTATTGTTATTTTTGTGGCTTTATATTATTATTGTTAGGTCGGCTGGTTTATATTGTGATTCCTTAGACTCCTATATATAGAAAGGAGGTTTTGTCATTTGAATCATCCAAGAATTGTTCATTTATGTAATGTAAAGGAGGTTGCCCCCTTGAAGAGGCTGAATTCTAAGCGTTGATCTATCTTTTCTATCTTTTCTTGAGCTGGTTTCATAACAGGTAAGTAGAAGAAAGGTTGCAGAAATATGATGATTGATTAGACAAAAGCATATTTATCATTCACATCATAAAAGTTCCAGATATCAATGAACAATCAAGCATGCAAATGATTTACAAAGTCAGCTAATTAACTTCCCCAATTCATTTTACCCCTTTCCTTTACTAATTTCCCATTATAAAGTTTTAAGTACTTGAAAACCCTAATTCAAAGAGGCTCACTGCATTTCTTTGACTTTTGGAGAGACAAGACCCTTGGCTCGATGATTTAGGGATAACAAGTACCAAAGTCCTGCTAAAAAAACTCATTTCTACTTTAGTTCATTCATTTTCCTTAATAATACTCTGTTCCTGAGGTTAAAATACTTTTACCTAGGAAAAGTATTTACCCCCCCATATAAATCATTTTCCAAAAAAAAACCCACCAAAACGCACATTACCCTAAGTTTGATGTTAACATGTGAAAAAGCATTCGAAGTCACGAAAAACATTTACTTAAGGTACGATACCCCTTTCCACTCATTTTATTAATTGTTAATTTTATCTATTAAATCCCATAAACAAAAACCCTTTTTCGTGTTATCACTCAAGTTGTTCCCAAAAATTGTAAGAAAGGGAATACGGCCGAGGTAACCACAAACCAATCTTTCAGACACAGATTCTAGCCAATCTGCATCCAGAGAGCGCTCTCTCTTTATGATTTAACTATTTTTTTTTTAAGTTATTAGGCTAGTTATTAAGTTCAAGGGTTTTGATTGATATTTGGATGGTGAGATTTAATAGAACAAGACATAAGCCTGAAAACTTGTGTCCATTGGGCTAATGGAGTCTATGAGGATAGATTGCTGGATATGGTTTCTTAACAAAGAATGGCACTACAGAACAAGATAATCAAATATGGAACAATTTGAAGACTGGAATCAGATGGAATGGGATATAATGGATGAAGGGCAATGAAGAATCCTTCATCATATAGACAAAGGGAAAGTGAATGATTACTACTAAGAAGCAATTAAGAATTTCTTAGCCAATATTCAAAATGATATAATCAACGGAAACATGAGCAGTTAAGAAATCACTGTTTATACTTAATTCTGAAGAAAGCACAGAGAATAACAAAGACTGAAAATAGAGTGCAGTTAAAAAATTCTGAGTTAATCTTTCTCTTTATTATTCAGACCATGAAACATAGATGACATAATAGACAAGAAACTATAAAACAAGAGATATTGTTAGGATATTCCGACACCTAGGAATAGTTAAGTATAACTTGGTCTAGTATAGAGTTAGGTAATGTGTGTTTCTTTACTATGTACATTTGTAACTTACAATCTGATGGTCATGATATATAGTGATCTGACGGTTCATTCTCTCCTCGGTATTACCGACACTTGATCCGTGGATTAACACCCGATTGGTCCATGATTTCTATTTAAAGCGCATGGAGGGTCATTTGTAGGTTAACTGTTCACAAGAGAATCTTATGTAAATTTTCATTCTTTTATTAATAAATTTCCTGAAGTGGCCACATTGGCTCAGGCCGTGGACTGTTTCCCTCTTTGAGGGTTTTAACCACGTCAAAATACTGGTGCATTGATCTGTGATCTATTTATGAGCGGTTTCCTTTGGTGTTCTCTCCGAGGAACTTACCCTGTAAATTCCTACATGGTATCAAAGCTATTTGAGGGCGCATCTGTTGGTGGTCCAAATCTGAAGCCGGTAGAACTGCATCCGACTGCCGTTTCCTAGATCTGTTGTTTCTGACTGCTTTCGGGCCGAGAGGACTGCTCTGTTGTGTTGGGAGCATCTGTTCCAGTGAGGAACGCCTTTCGTTTCACGTGAAAAAGTTTTCGGTAGCCCTAGTTGCGTCATTTTTAAGATCTAGAGGAAGAAAAAGAGCTTTCTCAAGCAAGCATGCAATCTAAAGCTTCAGTGACCAAAAAAAACAAAGCCCCCCCCCCTTGCCTCTCTCTCTCTCTCTCTCAAACTTTTTATTTAGTTCACTTGGTTCAAAGCTAATTTATGAGAGTAGAGGTCTTGGGTTCAATCTCCGTTTTGTTGGAAAAATGGGTGTTTTTTTCATTTCCACACATTCCCGCACTTTGTCGGTGCCTTCATCAACGTTTTTTTTAAAATCCATAACTATTTCATTCGGAAGCCGTTTTCAGAGCTGTTTTTTCTGAACCAGCCTAATTTTTCAAGATAGTTCCATTGGAACACTTAGTTTCAACATATATAGCTTCAGTTTCTGTTAAAATGGAAAGTCCATCCCAAGTTATTCTTGACAACTCCAACTACTTCCAATGGTGGTCCTACATTGTGGATTTACTTAGAAGTAAAGGTCTTTACAGAATAGCCTCAAGCCAAGAAACCAAACCGAAAGATGAAGATAAGGTAGTTAAATGGGAAAATAGGCAAGATGAAGCTCGTGGGTTGATAGGGATGTCTATTTCTCCCGATCTTAGATTCCATATTACAGAACTTGATACTCCTGATGAAGCAATGAAGCAGATTACCAAAGTTTTTGGAATAAAAAATGAACTTAGAGCCCATCAACTTGAAAATGAGTTGCTTACATTAGACCCCAATAATTTTTCTTGCATCGAAGATTTTTTGTCCAAGTTCAAGACCCTTAGACTTCTCTTGGAAGGTGTTAACATTAAGAAAGAATATAGTGCCCTTATCTATTGCATTCTTACTAAGCTGGGACCAGCCTACTCTGTGTTTGTTTCCACCTTCCATTCTACAAGAGAAGCCTTCATTTCTCAAGGACAAACCTACAAGCCCCCTTCCTTTGATTCATTTTGTGATTCTTTAATAAGAGAACAAGAAAAACTCTTACACCTTGGTCATCTTAATCTTGGAAACTATTCTAAGAAAGCGTTAACCGCCCAACAGCAACCAAATTCAAAGAATCCTATGAAGTCGTATCCTAAAAGGAATGGTCCTAAACCAAACAAGGGTCCTAAGCAATTTCAGCCTCAAAATGAAAAATAATTTCACCAAAATGATAAGGCAAATAAAAACAAAGGGAAGAAGACTGATAGACATTGCCACTTTTGTAATCGAGATGGCCACTTAGAATCTAAATGCTTTCAGAAGATGGAAGCCTTGGAAGTAGCAATGAAGAAGCATAACATCCATTTGGATCACTCTTCAACTTCATCTTCAGGAATGGCACTTTCTGCATGTGATTGTCAAGCATCTCGGTCTGGCTATGCACTAAATGTATCTTCTTCCTCTCATTCTCGAGTGGCTCATTGATTCTGGAGCTTCTTATCACATGGCCAAAAATAAAGCCATGTTTTCTTCTTTAAATGATTGTAACACCAAAAATATATATGTTGGTGATGATAGATCTCTTAGTGTTGTAGGGGTTGGAACTGTTCATATAGACAATGGTCAATTTAACGATGTATTATGTGTTCCAACCTTATCTTGCAACCTTCTATCTGTATATCAGATAACTCATTCAGGTGAAGGTAAAATCGTTGAATTTTCACCTCACGATGTTGTAATTAATGACCTAAAGGATCCTAGACAGATTTTAGCTACTGGCATTGTTGATAATTCTACAAGGTTGTATAAGTTTCACAACTTTGGGTCATCAAATCTTCCCTCGGTATTTGTTGCTCATAATGATGAAGTGAGCAAACTTTGGCATGAGCGATTTGGTCACTTAAACTATTTCTCCCTTCAGAATCTATGTAAAGAAAATATGGTGACAGGTCTTCCAATGGTATCTTGCAGAGATGGTGTTTGTTCTGGATGTGTACTCGGCAAACATCATCGGGACATTTTTGAAAAACGTGCCTCTTGGCACGCCTCAGCCCCTTTACAACTTGTGCACAGTGATTTATGTGGTCCACTTCCAGTTGTTTCCTTCTCTGGCTACAAGTATTTCTTAACTTTCATTGATGATTTCTCCAGACGCACTTGGGTATACTTCTTAAAACTCAAGAGTGAACTATTTAACAAATTCTTGGCCTTTAAGGCCTTTGTTGAAAAACAGTCTGGACATCAAATTCTTAAGCTAAGATCTGATAATGGCGGAGAATATGTTAAAAACAACTTCATCAACTTTTGCACTGAGAATGGAATTCAAATGCAACATATTGTTCCATATACTCCACAACAAAATGGTGTAGCTGAAAGGAAGAATCGCACCTTAAAGGAAATGGCTACTTGTATGCTTCAATCTAAAGGACTTAGTCTTAATTATTGGGCAGAAGCAATTAACTGTGCAAATTACATACTAAATCGCACTCCTACTAAGGTTTTAAAGAATATCACTCCAGAAGAAGCATGGAGCTCAATTAAACCAGATGTGAGTCACTTTCGTGTTTTTGGAAGTGAAGCATGGGTCCATATTCTAGATGAGAAACATAAAGCTTTAGAACCTAAGATCAAAAAATTTATCTTTGTTGGATATTCTGAAGATGTCAAAGGATATAGACTTATTCCATTTAAGTCCAAAAATGTTATCATTAGAAGAGATGTAAAGTTTGATCAAAATAAATCGGCCTACGAGCCTAGTTCGACGCATGTGCCACCTCTCTCTATGTCTTCTACTTTTGAACATATTTCTTCTTCAGATGATGAAAGTGAGAATGACAATCCTCCCCCACCTTCTCAGGATGCTCCTTCAGTGCCTTCACTTCCAAAATGGGTCTGTGCTACTCGGAATGCAGCATCTGATCTTGCTGGTGATCCTACAGATCAGCGTCGTACACGTTCTCAGTTCGAAAGAGCCTCTTCTTTACTGGCTCAAGTCTCAGCGAATTATGATCCTGACACCTTTGCAGAAGCTTCAGGCCATCTAGATTGGGACGCCGCTATGAATGAAGAATATCGTTCATTATTGGCAAATGGTACATGGGATCTTGTTCCTCTACCAAAGGGATGAAAACTTGTTAGATGCAAATGGGTTTATAGAACCAAGTATGGACCAGATGGGAAAGTTGATAAACATAAAGCTCGTCTTTTTTCTAAGGGCTTTTCACAAGTTTAAGGCATTGACTATACTAAAACCTTCTCCCCTATTGCCAAAATGAACTTTGTCCGCCTTGTTCTTTCCCTTGCTGTCTCTTTCAAATGGGAAGTCCATTAGATGGATGTTAAATCCGCCTTCTTGCATGGGGATTTGCATGAAGAAATATATATGGAACAACCTATTGGGTTTATACAAACAAACTCCAGTCTTGTATGTCGGCTTAAGAAATCCCTTTATGGTCTCAAGCAAGCTTCTCGGGCTTGGTATGCCAAAATGGATAGCTTTCTTTTAGAATCTGGCTTTTCTAGGTTTCATTCTAACAATACTGTCTACACCAAGAAAGTGGGAAAGTCTCTTATCATTCTTGTTCTGTATGTTGATGATCTTATCCTCACTGGTAGTGATCCCAACCTTATCATCCATGTGAAGTCCAGCCTTAAAAAGAAGTTTAAAATGACAGACTTAGGACACTTACATCATTTTCTCGGTCTTCAAATCTTGCAATCCAAGGAAGGTATTTTCCTCTCCCAATCCAAGTATGCCTGTGATCTTCTTCGTCATTTTCACATGGAAGATTGTAAGCCAGCTTCTTCTCCCTTTCAGTCTGGATTCAGACTTTTAGTCTCTTGTACTTCTCTTGAAGTTGATGCTACCTTATACCGTCAACTTGTAGGAAAACTCTTGTATTTAACCCATACTCGTCCTGACCTTTCCTTTGTTGTTGGTCTTGTTGCTCGTTTTATGCAAAACCCCCGTGAAAGTCATTGGAAAGCCGCTAAAAGAATACTTCGTTATGTTCGAGGTACAGTTCAGTTTGGAATTAATTACAGTGCCAAAGCATCTCCTCTATTGGTTGGTTTCACTAATTCTGATTGGGTTGATGACCCTGATGATCGGAAGTCTATTGTCGGTTATGTTTTCACTCTTGGTTCAGGACCTATTACATGGGCTTGCAAGAAACAAGGTGCCATTTCTCTTTCTTCAGCAGAAGCAGAATATCGTGGTGTCGTAGAAGCTAGTAAGGAAGCCTTGTGGCTTCGTCAGATCCTATCAGAGTTTGGCTTTCAGCAGCAGCATCCAATTACACTTTGGTGTGATAATCAAAGTGCCATTCAACTATGCAAAGATCCAATCCAACATCAGTGTAGCAAACACATTGAACTACACATGCACTTCATCAGAAAGCTCATTCATGACCATGTTCTTGAAGTGCAATATTGTTCAACAGATTATCAAGTTGCAGACATCTTTACAAAGGCTCTCACAGAGGCGAAGTTTACCAAACTTCGATTTATGGTTGGAGTTTAGGAAGTTGTCACTAAGGGGGGATAGGCTCTAGTGCCTCCTTCCTTCTCCTATTGTGTCATATTTGTAAATCCTTCAATCCTATCCCAAGTTGTTCTTAAGGGGGGATGTTAGGATATTCCGACACATAGGAATAGTTAAGTATAACTTGGTCTAGTATAGAGTTAGGTAAAGTGTGTTTCTTTACTATGTACATTTGTAACTTACAATCCGACGGTCACGATATGTAGTGATCCGACGGTTCATTCTCTCATCGGTATTACCGACACTTGATCCGTGGCTTAGCACCCAATTGGTCCATGAATTCTATTTAAAGTGCATGGAGGGTCATTTGTAGGTTAACCGTTCACAAGAGAAGCTTATGTAAATTTTCATTCTTTTATTAATAAATTTCCTGAAGTGGCTCAGGTCGTTGACTGTTTCCCTCTTTGAGGGTTTTAACCACGTCAAATACTGGTGTATTGATCTATGATCTGTTTGTGAGCGGTGTCCTTTTGGTGTTCTGTCTAAGGAACTTACCCTGTAAATTCCTACAATGGTGGTGGTGGACACACTAAGTAAATCATCTCACTTTTTGTTGGTGTAGTCTACGTTTGGTACCACACAGATTGAATAAAATTTTATGAAGGAAAATTTTCGACTTCATGTGATACTCAAAATGATAGTGTCTGGAAGGGACCCCAAGTTTACTTCCAAATTTTGCAAGGAATTGTTTGGCGGCATGGGTACTAAATTTAATTTCAGTATAGCATACCATCCTCAAACAGATGGGCAAACAAAAAGAACCAACCTAACTGTAGAAGATATGCTTAGAATGTATTTTATGGATCGACCAACAAGATGGGAGGACTTTATACACTTGGTTGAGTTTTCTTACAATAATAGCTACTTATGAGCTCCAATATTGCAACACAGATACTGCAACTCATAGGGCTACCAACTTTACTTCATCAACCCGGGGTTCGTACAAAGTTGGTGGTGACAGTGTTGTATACACAGTAGATGCAATGGTCTAATCTTGTCACTTTTCAACTGGGGTGATGGACCACTAGGGTTTTTCAAACTAATTTTCTATTGACTAGAAGGATTCCAGCTACCAAATAGAAAAGGGAAAACTATTCTTAATGCAAAAATGAAATGTTGCCTACTCTAGGAAATGAAAGTGTTGAATTGGAAAATGTTATAAAGTGACATGAAATCATCTAGCCAAGAATCTACCCATATTGCTTGCAAAAGAGACCTAACTTTACCTTACATCTAACATCTAGTTATCTGGACTAAATAAGAATGGAAATTATCCTAAAACTACTGCAATTGTAGCATGCATGTAAGTCTAACTAGAAATTGTATAAAAGACTTTTTTTATTTTCAATTTTATGAATGTAAATGATAATTTAACCAATTTGATCTTTGGGAGGGGAGACATGTTGGAGAAACGGGTCCAAAATGGTGTTGAGGGCATTGAAGCCAAGTGGGGGCCTAATCTAAGCTCAGATGATCATTTCTGCTCAATTCGGGCCTAAAATAGGGTTCTACAGGGTTTCCTGTAGTACTACAGGATGTCCTATTTCTACTATATGATGCCCTATTTTACTATAGGAAACATGCCAAAATCTATAGAGAGGTAGGAAAGGTATAATGAAGTGTGGGAAAGGTGTATGATGGGGGAATAAGGCACAGAGGAGGTGCACACTACCCAAGGCTCAGCCCAAGTCTTCAAGATGGTTGGACTTGCTCAAGGAATGTCCACTTTCCTACAAAACCGAAATTCAGATTAGGGTTTGGTGTACTTTGGAGGCGTAGGTGGAGAAGACTTGGATGAGGCTGGTGAGATGAGGTCTCCTTACCAGAAACTCCTACAACAACATACATTCTCTTCTTCATTTATGCACAACTTCATTTATATATGGAAAAGATGAGTTGAATTTAGGAAACACAGAGTTATTAATGGCTAATGGCTAAGTCTATGAATGGAAGTGATTATAGACCATAGCAAACTCAAGAAACCAAAATGACAATTGCAAGTACCTCTAAGGAACTGAGAAACATTAAACTATGCAACAAGAAATCCTAAGTTATGCAGTGATCAAACAATAAATATGTTTTTGGGCTGTGAGAATGGAACCCTCAAACCATGATCCCATAAGGGAGATGAGGCAGAGGCCACTACCACAATATTTTCTGACGTATTTACTTTCACTATTGTACCACTAATCTATCTATTCACAAATGGAAGCAGCTAAGTAATCATCCAAATACCTGCAGATTAAAAAAATAGAAACCACTTCAACAACTAACTATGAATGTAATCTAAGCATACATATACAAAAATAGGAACCTCTACTACTAGGGTTGGGCCCTAACTCAAGAGCTTCAACCCTCTGAGTCAACTGAGTGCTGGACTAAGGGAATGCTTCTCATTCTTATCAAAATGCCAAAAATACATAACAGTGATCACTCACAATGTCTTAGCTCAAAAATGCATGTTGGTTACAACAACAAAAATTTGAATCCTAACGAGGCCCTAGGCCTTCTTATTTATACAACAGAAGCTACCAACAATTTCCTTAAAATTAGGGAGGCTTGGCTCCCAAACTCGAGATTAACCGATCTTCAACTATCACTCGCTTGGCTGCTAATGACCTCGGTGGGCTTGGCTACTTGTAACTCTGAGTTGATGAGGTCTAGTGGAGTAATATTTGAGTGATTGAGGAGTTAAGGAGGGCGATCCAATCTCCTAAAATACCTCTTCTTTGTCTATTTCGAGTTCTTGCACTTAATTAGCCAAAAAATGCTCCAAATCCTGCAATTAATGCATATTAGGTCACATGACATAACATCTCATCTTTACCCTTCTCACTAAGAAAAATAAAATAAAATATGTAAAAAATGTGAGAAAAGTTGATTTCAATAAGCTAGAGAGCAACATTAAGGTCCATATAATTTACTCATTGATGAGCCTCATCATCACCCCCTTCTAAAAGTGTTTCTCATCCTCCGAGTAACTTAATCTCTATCCATGTCTTTCATTGCTCTTGTGGCCTCTCTGACATCCCAGGTTTCTGTTGATGTAGTCTCCTCTTGTGGATAAATTCTTGCATGCTTCTCTATTTCTTCCCACTTCTTTCTTTCCTCTTCCTCCTTTCTTACTTCTAACATACCCAAGAGCAATGGTGGATTGAGTTTCAAACCAATCGATTTGATTTTGAGTCTCTATAGTTCCTTATTATACAATGGGGTCTTAGTGCATCTCTCATTCTTTCAGGGGAATGATACTCCATGATCATTAGGCTATATGGTAGGCTGCCCCATCTCCTAATCCGAATGGAAAGTGGCATCAACCCATGGTATTCATTCACCCATGTAATTCATCCACCCTGTTAGTGTCAGTCTTTACAGCCTTCCTCCAGTGATCAAATGTGCTCTTACAAAGTGATTTTGATGTGTCAAGGTCAAATTTTGTCATTTCAGTGAGTCTTCAAGCAAAATTTGGTCACT
>APFE031148858.1:0-23333 GCA_000404065.3 Pinus taeda
CCCAACCCTATCTCTTTATCTGTGGTTCAATGCGCGCCATATGAGTGGAGTCTGCAGCTTCATCCCGTGAAAAAGATTTGGGTGAGCGACGTGACATAATGATAAGCCTATCTCTTCATCTGTGCGCCTGCAACTTCACATCGTGAAAAAGATTTGGGTGAACGAGTCGACAGATTGAATGAGAAAAATGTAGGCTATATGGACTGCAATTTCACCACTCCATAAATAAGATGGAGAAAATAAGATGCCCACGGCTTTGATATCTTCGACCCCATTTTTGAGTCAAAACAACACCATTCTAAAGAGAAAGGACGGTTTGATGTAAAATTAGCCGTGTTTTGAAACGTCAAAACACTGAACTTCTCCACGCAGGGAAAACAAGGTTCAAAAACGAAAGTCGTCATCAATTACATATAAATTTAATTTTAGCTTATATATAATATTTTTTTGAAACAAAATTTAATGGAAATAAATAATCAGTAAATTCGCACTTATAAAATACATTAAGAATTTATTTTTAAAAAGTGAATAAGTGTAAATCTAACTTTTCTTTTTTGATTAGCGAAGTGGAAAGTGGTTCTGGATGAAGCAAATGCCTTAGGCTCAGCCCCTTGAGATCGAGAGAATTCTCGACACACAAGTGGCTAAGCACACTCGCATGAAATAGTATCTTTAGTGTCTTGTCAAGTGGAAGAACCGTTCCATTAAGGATGGTTCTGGCTTGACGCGGCACAGATATAGCGTGCAGGATTTTCTGTCGAGGAGCTCATGGAGCGGAGCCATGAAATTTTTGTTACCCCGGGAGCGTGATGCAAAGCATCCAACTCAGGGTGAACAAAAATGAACGTGTTTGTTTCACGGGTTACATTCAGACAGTTTGACAGGTCATTGTACCTGAATCTTTTAATTCCTTTAAGTTCTAGCATTTAGGAGTTAACAGTACGTTATACTTTCCTTAATTTCTTTTAATTTCTTTTAGCTGTTGTTCTAAATTAATCATAGAATTTAGGTAAACAAAAAAAATTAATCATAGAATTTAGGTAAACAAAAAATTAGATGGTTATCCTATGTAACTTCCTTTCCTTAATTTCTTTTAATTTCTTTTAGCTGTTGTTCTAAATTAATCATAGAATTTAGGTAAACAAAAAAAATTAATCATAGAATTTAGGTAAACAAAAAATTAGATGGTTATCCTATGTAACTTCCTGTAACTGTTGGCAATTACTCAAACTATTCAATAACTCATACAAAAGAAGGAAAATTAGACATTGAGGGGTTTATTTTCGAATAAGAGCAAAAGAACTGAAATATATATAGGAATTTCTCAAGATCATCCGTGTCTATTCGCAATTGAAAATATTTTTGTTCATTTATTTATTTTTCTTGTTACAAAACAATCTTGAATGCATCAAAGATATATAGCGTTAGGGTTTGGTGAAACACTGTTCCATTACAGGCATCAGAAGAGCGACAAAGTTGATGAAACTGTTAACAGGTGGATGTGAATGCATCAAATCCACAGAGCAGGTCACAACTAAGAGCCAAAGGAAAGAAACAGGAAAGAAAGGTTTCAGAAATGCTATAGGCCTAATTATGAGAATAACTAGAGGGTTCCACGCAAGCACAAGACCATCCTAAAAACCATCAGGTAACATTTCCACCAGAATACAGTAAAAATTTTTCCTTTCATGAAATAGCACACAATAGCATTTATACAAATATACAGAATAATAAAACAAAACTCCATGGATAAGTTACATTGTATGCTTCGATAAATAAGCCAGTCTCAAAGAAACCCCAACAACGTTATCAAGACAAGCCAGTCTACAAGTGTCAAGATCATTATAGATAGAGGGTTTCATGCCCAAAAACCCATCAACAGAGGTGACCTATCAATACATCGGAGAGGGGAGTCGAAGCTCAACTAAAACAAAAGGACCCTAGGTGTAAACAAGTGAAAGCAAGACAAGACCCTACCCGTTTGGGTCAGCTGACTTCCGAATCGACGAACAGAGCCTTAGATCACCACTGAAGCACCGATGAGCCACCTGCAAAAGCCATCATCAAAGTCATTATAGACCTGAGAGTGTGGAAGCTTTAAAACAAAAGGTAGAATAGAGCGAGGGTTTGTTAATACCTAGAAGGCAGCGTTGGACTGAAACAGAGCCTCGACCAGTCGCCAACCACCAAGGGTACTCTGCTCACATAGGAGCGAGTTCCTTAGTACCACCGAAAATACGATAGGGTAAGAAAATCATAGAGAGAGGACTTACCATCATCTGCAGAGAAGCTGAGACCGAATGCTGAGACCCTTGATGGAGGAAACCTGGAATATTTGCATTTAAGCAACAATTAAACAACATAGCAGTTCGGTGAATAAAACTAGCAGCACAAAAACATTAGCATATATGAAACAATAACGACGGGAAGCATTCGCAAGAACCAGAAATCGGAGCAACCAAATAATAGACCACCAATAGAACCAGTGGTTGGAGCAGAGACCAAAACCAAGGCGCCATCAAACCAAAACTACCACAGTCACCACGGAATAGTGGAGAAACCCTCTTGGACAACAGAGAACGGCCAAAATGCCAAGTGAACAAGGAATGAGGGAGTAAACCAAAGGCAAGATCGCATATCTTGAGACAAGGACAGGTGTTCCTTCACAGTAAATGCCAAATACCAAATAATAAATACAACAACCAAAATATCTACCACTAATCCACTAGGAATATTATTCGCTTAATCACCATACTAATTATTGTGTTAATCATTTAATCGAATAGTGAAATTTTCAAAGGGCTGGTCCCATCAGCATGTTTCTCGTTTCAGGACAAAATTCATCACCCATGGTCGCATGTAGAGGCCAACTGCAGCATAAAAGTATGGTCCTCCTTCGAACACTTTGTCTTTGTCCTCTAGGTTTGTGAACACCACTGTGAAGAAACCCTTGGACCCAAGGTGGAAGGTTATTTCCCCCATAGGTTTCCATTGGTTTCTTATCCAAACTTGCAAATTCTTCTCCTTTGGCCATATCCTCATAAATTTACATATAACTACATATGTCGCCATGTGATCCCTGTGCTCCTGTAGTGTCAAATTATTTTAAACAACCTGGGGTTTAATGGCTGACTTGGGTTTGCAGAGTCCTGTCACACTCCTGTGCTCAGCTCTTTGACTGTTGCCTTCTATTCTCTTCTCTCCTCTAACTTCCTCATGATTCTCTTCCTGCTCATGAGAACTGATGTTTTCCAGCTTTTCTGTGATGATCCTCTCTGTTTCTACCTCCATTAGTTTTTTGAAGCAATTCAAACCCGCTTCCTTGCTTTTGTTTGCCACTACATGGCTGTAGGAGGGAGTATAACTCCCCCCTCTTCGCCCCAACATGGCTACCAGCAATAATTCCCTTTTGGTCCAAACCCTCGTTCTACGCTTTCTCCCGCAGCCGATAAACAAACTACTATCACCTACAACCATTTTTTACTTTTCTTGAGGTCCAAGAGTCGGATTTGGCTAAAACGTTTTGTGGAGATGAAGTATGATGATAGTAACTTGATGTCAAAATTTCAACTCAATCGGATGCAATATTTGGGATATATTTGCAACATACATTCTATTGTGGAAGTTGCTGTGAAACTGACAAATGTGTTGTGTTTTTGGCGCTACGCTTCCAGACAGACTTCTTTTTGGGCAAGTTGACTTAGTAAAAAATTGATGTGATTTTTTCTATGGTTCTATTAATTGTAATAAAGCATTCAGTAATTCACAATCTTGTTTTGAGGATGAGAAATTAATGTGAATTAGAAAAATCTAGTTATGTAGTTCTTAGTCTTTAGCAGTTAGTTCTATTTTCACTACAGAAGTTAGAAACTGAAATCCTAATGAGCAATTCGACCCATAGATGTGGTAAGTGACTAATTTTGGCCTATTTGTTATATGATTGTAAAGGAGAAAATGGTTGGACAACTTTAGAAGACAAACTTTGTGTGAATTGTATTTTTCTGAATATTTTCCAGTGAATGAAAGATAGAGGTCAATTTTTGAAGGGATTCCTATGTCAACCCTTGATGGTGTCGTGCTTCTTTCATGTTGTAAGTTTGTCTCATTTTATTTCCAGATCTTGAATGTATGTCTTCAAGTTTGGTTTAAACCAATATTGTCTCAGAATACATTTTAATAATGCTCTGATATACTTTTCAAAGCACTCCATGTTTTCTTCTTGAAACATCATTTAGAATTCATCCACAATTTTTATGGTCTATGTGTTGTTTTCACTTTTCTTATTCTAACCTACCTACAACAAACTAAATTGGTTTCACCACCGGGACTACCTACCTTTCCCCTGTAGAAGACCCCTTGTCTCTTCATCCTATCACTGAGAAAACAATCAACCTGACATGACTCCATGCCCAATGGATTTGTCTTCTTTCTTGCCAGCAAACCTTTAAACCTACATCCTACTGAGCACCATACCTAGCCTAACGTGTGAATAATTCAAAATTATAGACAAAGAGTCCTCTCCAAGGCCAGAAGGGCTAGATTCTAGCCTAAAAGTGGTATGCAGTTACCTTTGTAAACCTTTCTCAGCCTAAAAGAAATTATAGAGTGCTAACACATCCCATGTTTATGTGGATTTTTACAAACTCTGATATGAGGAATAATGATGTCCTTTACAAACAATCACAACAACACCTTTGATTTTGTTTCTCGTTTTTCCCAATCTGGAACAAAGGTTGCACTAGTGGGTTTGGGCTCATCACCACTCACAATTGACCACAAACTATAACCCTCTAGAATTGTCAATAAATTGAATTTCCAATTCACATAATTTCCTCCATTAAGTTTTATGGACTCACTCAAATAAGTATCAACGAACAGATTTGACATTTTAAAAATTCCTAAAAAAATACACAAAATATATCAAAAGAAATAAATCAAAACTAAATCTTTGCAATGCTAAAAAAACATTTCATCCAATATAATTCTTGTTTCTTTTTCAAATGCCTTATTTCTCCTTTCAAATCTCTTTTCTAGAATAAATACACCTTTTTATTTAACTTTAACTCTAGTTATTAATAATAAAAAACCTCATAAAAAC
The DNA here is from genome assembly GCA_000404065.3 of Pinus taeda. Lineage (NCBI taxonomy): Eukaryota > Viridiplantae > Streptophyta > Pinopsida > Pinales > Pinaceae > Pinus > Pinus taeda. The sequence continues at coordinate 5,099 of APFE031148858.1, forward strand.
TAGCTCCTTATTTCTCCTTTAAACCAATCACAATTTACGCTCCATAAAACAAAACAACCTCAAATTGTAGGGCTTTTCTTGGTTTAAAAATAAAATCAAACCTTTGACCTTGAAGAAGGCACAATGAAGAGAATAAGTGGTGAATAAAATATTTAACTATTTCATTCACTTTGCAATGAATCTTTTATGCAGAGACCTTTACAAATAGCTTTCACGATTTCCACACCACCCCTGGGTTCAAAGAAATGGATCAAATTACAAACCCTCACAATATCAATCACCACTTCACACACTCGAACTTAATCTTGTAAAATTGTCTGCAAATTCACTAATCCACTCAGATAAATATCTAACAATGCACACTTCTATAATAACTCATATCTGCAACACCACATGCAAAATCAGCCAGCAAGGCAATCCACTCATATAAATATCTGACAATGCACACTTCTGTAATAACTCATATCTGCAACACCACATGCAAAATCAGCCAGCAAGGCATAACCAATAAAGAAAACTAATGAACAACCATCATAACCTCTCATATAACACAGATCAGGAATTGAGCCTCTCACATCTTAGCTCTCTTGGCTCTGACACCATAAAACAATATCATACTTCTAAATTGATTAAACTCTTCTGACAATCAGTACATTTATAGGCACGCATTGACAACCTCTCGTACAATCTGGATACCAATAATGTGGATCAAAAACTCATAGCACTAACTATGAAGAACAAAACTCAATACACGAGAAATCAACACGAGAAAACTCAACACAATTGGAAAACAACTCAAAAACCTAATTACTTTTCTCAATCACATTTCTAGACTCTATCATTTCTACATTATTCCAATAATAGAAAAGCAGAAATTATTATAGGAGTTATTTCGATTACACAAATGAACATTCACTATAAACATATAATTTATATGATTGACAAGGAGATAATCATACGAAAAAATTGAAAGAACAAACTAGTACCAAGAGTAAATTAATCGTCGTCCAATGAAGTTTGGTGTCGAATATTTAGGGAAAATGTTTGGTGTCGAATATTTAGGGAAAATTCTCTTGGTAACTTTTATTATGGTATATTTCATTTGGAATTATTGAAGTGAATGCAAAATGGAGAGGCATATATGTTAATTTGCATGTGATGGCCAGGAAAGTTGTTTCTTTTGAGGCTTTCATTTTTCGAATGAAATCAAATGAGTCACATGGAAATTTATTGGGAGGAAATTTGGTTTTATGGAATTTCCTTGATTTCACTAGTGAATAACAAGTGTTTCCAAATTCACAATAAAATTTAAAGGTTTTCTCTATTCAACGTAACACAAGTTCATTTTTGAGTCATGCCAAAAGTCATGTTTTTGCTCACGATGACTAAGAGTATAATAAGAACTTGGAGAGGAAAGTTTGTAAATGAAAAAAAAACAAATAGATTTCACCACAATCAAATTGAGAAATTTAATCTCAGTGGGTAACAATATCCCTTCAAAGACCTATAAACAAAGCTTGAAAGCAAATTAAAACAACGCAATGTCATCTCATGCATTAGAATCAAGTATCCACACAAAGATTGTACACCATGATTTGCCTCCAAAGCCCTTCTTTTTCACCAATGTCGAGTGCAATACAAATGCAAGCGAGTATTCTTCCAATCCACAAAGCTTGAAATCAAATTAAAATAGAGTAATATTACATCATGCATTAAAATCAAGTATCCACACAAAGCCTGTACGCCATTACTTGCCTCAAAAACCCTTTTTTTATTACCAATGACTAGTGCAATACAAATGCAAGCAAGAATTCTTCCCATCCATTACTAACTCTCTTTTGAAATAAAGAGAGCTTTGTTTTATAACCCAAGAGTAATGAATTTTCAAAGAAGCACTTAAACTACAAAAAGAGAAAACCCTTTCACTTAGAAAGCTAGGAAACTCTTAGAGTTCAAAAAGAAAGAAACTTTTTAACTATAAAAGAGGAAACTCTTTATTAAAAAAATAAACTTTTAACTAAAAAAGAAACATTTTAACTAAATAAAAAAGTTAATTTATTCACATTTATGTGTAAATAACTAATTTTCAGGAGAGAAAATCAATATTTTCTAAAAAATGATGCTAATGTGAGGTAGATATTATGAGTTAGAAAATGACTACCCTTCAGGCATATGACACCTCCTAGTACTACATTTTTAATTATTACATAAATATTACAAGGAAAAATTTGTTTCTGGAAATGTTTTTATTTTATAAAAAAAAAAATTAAGAAAAATCTAAATTCAATTCCTAAGGTTTGGTAATATAGTAGCATGGTAATATACATTAGCTCTAGACTTAAACAATACCACTAAGGCATAGCCATTAGGAGGTATGAGTGAAAAAAATTAGGAAATGTGGCATGAGTAGCCACTACCCTGGGGTATCTAAGTCATCTAAGTCATCAAAATCGCTTGAGGATAACACCAAGCATTTGCTACAACAACCCTTAATATCCCTGGATTTTTTCCCATGGAGTTGAATGGTGACCTTTTCACTGTAGAGTGTCTTAATAGAACACCTACTCCCTATGGGTTATTTTAAATTATTATTATTATTAATTATAAAAATAATTAATATATAAATTAAATATATATACATTTCAAAAAACATAGAAAAATATTATTCTCATGGATATTTATTTCACTTTACTATGGATATTCTTAATCTATAAATATGTTTTGTTATAAAACCACATTACCAAAAACTATAACTCACTTCAAATGACACTTATTCATATCAAGTTTTCTTAAATTAATCAATAAAAATAAAATGAAAAAAAAACATAATTACTTTGGAAATAAATATCAACCTTTGACTTGTCTATACTATTAATAATATTCATGGAAGTTAAATACTTACTATGGAAGCCATATTAAGTTACTAACATTAAATATAGTTTATCATTTCTCTATATAATTAATTGATACATTATTTTAATTTTTAATATTTACTTGCATGTGTAAAATATTAATCATATAATAGATAATACAATGGGTAATAATAGATAATACAATGGGTTTCTGGAAAATTTATTTTAAATTAGTTATTAAATAATATTAAAGAGCAATATTATAATTATTATTATTTATATGGATTATTTTCTTTACTTTATATTTTTTTACTTTAAAACTTACTTCCTTATTTTTAAATAATTTATTAAATTTATTTTAATATTTAATTAAATTTATATAAATATATAAATATTATTACAAATTTATATTTTTAATTTATATTTTTTATTATTTAAAATATAATTTTATGAATGAAGTAAAAGGAGTAAGAAAAGTTATCACTATGAAGAGAAGTCTATGTGATCTCAGAAAATCTACCAAATATATCATTGAACAATCATTATTTTAATGGAAAATTTGAAAATCACCAAAATTACTCTAAGAACAATCTCACTATTAAGTAAATCCTAGTTTTTATCTTTTTCCCTGATAAAGAGAAAGCTTTACAAAGAGATCACGATGTTTTAAGTTGTGTTTGTTTTGTGTAATGCTAAGAGAGGATGAGTTAATAATTTTTTTTATAAGAAGTTTATTTTTTAAGATAATTAGAAGGAAGGGGGAAGATTTCAATGTTTGCAGGATCGTATGCCTTACAAGATCCTGTCGAGGTGTCACGCTGTGCAAAAGTGACATGCAGACGAATCCGTGTCATTAATTAATTAAAGTAAACACGCGTCAAATCTAGTTAATTATTAGATTTGAGGTATTTTAGATCTAATATTTTCTATACATTCTGTGGTTTATATTTAATATATATATTTTTATTATTGAGTGTTTAGACATTGTTTATATCTGGAATTTATATAAATAATAATAAGAATAAAAAATAAAGAATAATCACTTGTTCCAAATTCCCCTTGATATTTCACCCACGCAAAGTTCGTATGCCTTAAAAGATCTTCTCCCACGCAAAGTTCGTATGCCTTAAAAGATCTTCTCCACGTGTCACGCTGTGCAAAAGTAACATGTACACGAATCTGTGTCATTAATTAATTAAAGTAAACACGAATCCAAACATAAGGTTTGAGGTCGAGAGTCCAAGACGCCACCTGTTTATTCCGTTTGTATAGCTCGCTTCACAACAAAGGTGTTTCACACTACAATCAATTAGAGATTACACAGCTAAACACACATCGCTCAACCTCTACCGCTCTGATACCATATCAGAGAGTGGAGACGCACACACTTAAACTCAACAATTTGTTTATGAGAGTGGAGACGCACACATATAAATTCAACCATTTGTAACTTGTTTTCATTTGATGATTGAAACAGGTTTATAGCATAGATTTTTTTAGTTGATAAGGTGCTGGCTTTTTCGAAAAATTTCTCTGTTGGCAACAATTTCTAAAACCAACATTAAATCTTTGTTGAATTTAAACCTAGTGGGATGGTGGTTGGAATTAATTCTAGTTCCTTCCAATACAATCCCCTCGATTTTATCCGCCTTTCTAAATTCTTAATCGACCATCTGAAGCCCTCCTCCCATTTCTGTTTCTATTTTTCGTTTGGCAATGGCTGCATCCACTTCTGCTCATTCCAACAACGATTACAGGTACGACGTGTTTATCAACGGTGGACAGGCACCCGTGAAGAAGACCTTCGCCAGTCATCTGTACCGCCGGCTCACTTTCTATGGACTGCGAGTTTTTCTCTACTACGAGGAACCGCAAGAAGGAGAAGACTTGACTAGAAAAAGCGCTATCAAAACCGCGGCCGTCCAGATTGCAATTTTTTCACCCACATATGCCGATTCACAATATTGCCTGGACGAGCTGGTGCTCATGTGGGAGTGCAGGGCTCCAATCATTCCAGTGTTTTACGGTGTAAAGCCCAGTGAAGTTTGCTGGACAATCATTCCAAAGTTTTATGCTCGATCGCTACAAAATCTCGAAAGCAAGAAAATTTATGAATGCAAATCGATTCCAAATACCAAAAATGGAGAGACCGATCAACCGCGTTATGATCTCACCACTATTGAAAAGGGGAGAATGGCACTCACCACTATTGAAAAGCGGAGAATGGCACTTTATCATGTTGCAAAGAGCAGCGGTTTCGAACTGGATGCGTTCAATGGGTGAGAGCTCAACCTTCTCTCTGGGGATTGCATTACTTTATTATTTTTGGATTGACATGCCTAGACGTTTGTTTCTCACTAGTTGTATTATTTTCTTCCAAATAACCAGCGACGAGGGCGCGTTGCTAGACGAGGTTGTTCAACAAGTGTTGAGAAAGGTGGAGAGAGAATGGAGTGCACCAAAATATGTAGTAGGTTTGCATGAAAAGGAGGAAGAATTCGAAAATAAAGTACTCATTGCAAAGCCTCGAGTTGTGGGGATTGTTGGCGTCGGCGGAGTAGGAAAGACAACCCTAGCAAAAGAGCTCTTCCATCAGAAGAGGGTAAATTACAGTAAATATTGTTTTTTACCTAATGTGAGAGAAGAAGCAAGGCTAGGCTTTTTAATTTCTTTGCAAAAGCAACTTCTTCAAAGCTTGACTGGAACGGATGCGCAGATGAACAGTATTGATGAAGGTAAAGAGGCGCTTAAAACACATCTCTCATCTTGTCGTGTTTTAATAGTTTTAGATGATGTAGATCACCTGGATCAGATTGATGCTCTTTTGCCTGTTCGAACTCATCTCCTCTCAGATAGCATAGTACTGATTACATCTCGAGATGAAGGGGTGATCAGAAGCTCAGGAGTTGAGAATGCAGCGATTTATCAGTTAACTGGGCTTAATCATCAACACTCCCAAGAGCTTTTCTGCGCCCATGCCTTCAACCAGCCCAATCCACGTCAAGGATTTGAATCTCTAGTAGATAACTTCTTAGAAGCCTGTGATGGGTTACCTTTATGTTTGAGAGTGCTCGGAGCACTTGTTAATGATAAAAGAGATCCATTTCGTTGGAAAGAACTATTGGTTAGAATTCAACAAGTACTTCCAAGTGAGACACAAAAAAAACTTCAACTTAGTTACCTGAACCTCAACAGGGAGGAACAGCACATGTTCTTAGACAGTGCGTGTTTTTTCATAGGACGAAAAAGGGATACTGCCATAAGAATATGGGACGGGGCCGGCTGGGAAGGTAGTTCCGGGTTTCGTACTCTACAACACAGGTGTCTTTTGGGAGTGGACGACGAAAACAATATAGAAATGCACGATCACCTTAGGGATTTCGGAAGAGCTATTGCTGATACTTCGTCGCTTGGTCGTCTTATGCATTATACAGATATGTTGGAGCAATTATCTGTAAGTGCTTAATCGTAGATCTTATAGATTATTCGATTTTGCAATTTTATTTTCCAGAAAGGAAAAGTAAACAACAATTTTTAAGAATAAACCTGTATCAAGATTCAATTTTGTAATTTTATCTTTATCATTTTCGAAAAAATGAAATGTAATAACTCTCATTCTTTGATGATGAATACGTGACAACTGTACGAAATGGTCAGGCAACAACTGTAACTGATAAACAGGTAACAGCTCCGCGGGGGATTAGAATCGTTCCAGGCGATAATGTTGATGATCTTGATATTATCTTGGAAATTGCTTATGAATTTGGCGGCCGTATTGATATGAGGACCTTGCAACTTCTTGATACTGAAAATGCTATTTTGGAACGTATTTTGACAAAGCCGATGTACGACCCAAAAAGTCTGATATGGCTACGGTGGAACAAGTGTCCCAAGCGTTCACTGCCTTCATGGATCCCCATGAGGAATCTAAGGGTTCTACAAGTGTCAGGCAGCATATTAAAAACATTGTGGGAAGACGAATCACAGGTAAATAGACATCTGTTGGATTAATGTTTGTGTGTTTATCACTATTAATTTATTATGGCACCAGACTGTGTGAGAAGGATAAGAAATAGTTTTACATAGTATCGGGATTACGATGTATTTATAATTGAAACAACGGGTGAACATTTTTGCAGGCACCTTTGCAGTTGAGGGAGTTAGAGATTAATGCTCCTCTCTCCAACCTTCCAAGATCCATAGGGCGACTGAAGAACCTCGAAAGCTTTGTCGTCGGCAAGTTTGTATCTGGACAGGTTAATCTGACTAAATTGCCAGAAGAATTTTGTCATTTACAATCTTTGACAGCCTTGGTGTTAACAGACTGTTCAAAAATGAAGTCACTGCCAGAATTCTTTGCTCTTTTAAGTGGGCTCCAACATATTGATCTTTCATTCTGCCGCAATTTGGAGATGCTGCCCAGTTCTTTCATATTCTTATCGCAACTCAGACACATCAATCTATCAGATTGCCACGATTTGGCGAGGATACCGGATTCTATTGGTCATTTATACCGCCTCCAACACATCGATATGCGGGGCTGTCATAATTTAGAGAGGATACCAGATTCCTTTGGTGATTTGAGGGACCTCCGACATATCAATCTCTCAGGTTGCCACGATCTGCAGAGGCTGCCCGATTCCTTTGGTCAATTGAGATATCTCCAACACATTGATCTGCAGGGCTGCCACAATTTGGAGGATCTGCCGACTACCTTTGGTGATTTGATGAACCTCGAGTATATCAATCTCTCAAATTGCCACGATTTGGAAAGGCTGCCGGAGTCCTTTGTTAATTTAAATAACCTCCAACACATCGATCTCTCAGGGTGCCATAATTTGGAGAGGCTTCCAAATAGCTTCAGGAATTTAAAGAAGCTCAAGTATCTTGATGTGGAGGGTTGCTCTAATTTAATCATCGACAGATTTGAAATAATTCAAATATCTGATAACTTACCGGTGGCACATCAAAATCAATTGGAACAATTATATGAGTGATGCAGAGCCATAAAAAATGAAGACCAAGTCAGATATGTTAGGCAAGTATGCAAATGCTAATGGGCAATCACCAGGTGCTAGGTTGGTCTTGATAAAATGTAGGCCCTCAGGGTCTTCTTGTAGCTGCCATGGCCTCCAGCGTGGCAGAGAAAGAATTTTGCTTGAGCCAGGGAGTACAGTCTTTGTAACAGCCAGGGATTGTGTTTGATAAATGAAAATCGCCAATGTCATGCGATGTGCAGATTTGAATATGAGGAAACTAAAAGTTGTTGTAAATAGTGTATTTTATTCTCCAAGAAACTTTTTCATTTTAATGATTTATGTTTATTAGGATGCAATTGTCTGATATTGTAATTATTATGCAGTATCCTGAAATAAGAAAGACTTGAGATGTTTTATTACTGAGATGCTTGATATTTTATAGCTATGCACCCGCAGTAGTCTGTATAACGCCACGTGATGCCCCAAACTGCACTGGGATGGAAGTAGTGGAACAATTGTGGCACTTGTGATGTTTTATTACTTAGATGCTCGATATTTTATAGCTATGCACCCGCAGTAGTCTGTATAACGCCACGCGATGCCCCCAAACTGCACTGGGATAGAAGTAGTGGGACAATTGTGGCAACAAATGAGGTGTGAACATTCTTGAAATTTGTGTAACATTCGATAATCTTTTCACTGTAAAAAATTTATGGTCAGTAGTACTTCACGAACTAACAAGTTGTTAGCAAATGCATTTGGTCGTCAATCGAACCTTAAATTTGCATTAGTAGTTCAGGGCAATTCACTTGCTCTTATTATTTGTTTTCTTTGCTCTAATATCATTCAATTGCATTGAAATGATATTAATATTATTTGATACTTTAATGATAAAGACTCTAGAGTATGCACCCATGGCCAAGTCTTCATTGTGATTCTGATGATTCCAATTCTGGATGGGTCTTGTTGGAACGTTGGATGTGTACTCAACCTTCGAGTCATGTGGGTAAGTAATAGCTCAAATCTACATAAGAGAGAGTGTACCTTGAACTAAGGTGAGACCGCAAAATCTACATAAGAGAGTGTTCCTTGAACTAAGGTGAGGTAGGAAGGCCAATTTGAGGTCTGAGAAAGGTACCCCCAATTCAATTCACGAGCATATTTCATATCAACTTGATATGGAATTTGAGAAACCAGAGTGTGGATTGAGAAAGGTGTTGAAATCAGCAGTAGATTTTGTCTCTAATCAACCCTGAGATCGAAACTGAGAAACCTAAAGGGAGTTTTAGAAGGGGGTTAAACTCGACACCAGTTAAGAGTAACTTGAGTAAGGTACCACATCCAATGGTGGAGACTGTGTCAGAGCATCCATAGGTAGAAATGGAGAAGGTTAAATGCATCTTGAGAAAAATTTCAGCTCCAGGGCTGGATTGTGTCATTAGAGGTAGAGGTTGAGAAAATTAAGGGCAACATTTGAAACGTTTCAAATTCAATAGTGGATTCGGTATCACATCATCTGGAACCTCAGATGTCCAAGAACAACATGAGAAAGGTTTTAAAGCCGACTTTGGATACTATTTCTAATCAACTCAACATGGAATGTACAACATGAGCCTCTCTGAATATAACTAGAAATGATGGATTGGTTCAACATGTATTTTTGAATGAGACAGTTCCAGTTGTTCAAGAGATATCTCCATATCTGCAATCAATAAGTCCAACTGAAACATTTCAGGAGAGGATGCCCGGTTGTAGCAAAGGATAACTTCAGAAATGGAGAATTTCAACCCACCAAGCATGATAGTGTAGATACTCCTGTGGTAGAGCATAAGTCCTACTAGAAGACGCAGTTCATTTGGATGTGCTAAAACTGAGCATACTAAACATGCCTTTCAAGGAACTCCATCGCTTCCAAGTTACATGGCTGCTACTGAGTTGGCAAAAGCAAAGCTTCGTGGTCATTCTTCAAGGTTAAATTGACATGTTCAGGAGAAGGGAACTCTTATAATAAGGAGACATTAATGGGAAACGAAATTCTATATCACCAAGGACTCAAAGATTGTTGCCACACGGTTCAATCAACTTGGGGCACATTAAAAGTGATCGATCTCTTTGCACTAGTAGGAAGTCAATTCTCTGTTCATCTTTCTTTGGAGCAATTTCTTGAAAGTTGACATTGTCTTTTTTATTTCAGAAAAGGCAATCCTTATTCAGTTTGATTGGCAAAGGCAATAGATATTTGAGCTTCTCTTGATATTTTATGCATTTGGAGTATCTTTTGAGTTAGTAATTAATGTGAATCTTTGGATAGACCTTTTATATATTGTGAGTTTAGATTACATATGTTGGACTTGATATTCACTCTAAATGTCTTGTGAGCCCTAAAATGCACCAAATTATGTTGTATATACAAAGAATATACCAAGTTTCATAATCATGACATGACTGCCAACCTACATTTTTATGAGTTCACATGGGACAGTTGATTCATTGACTGTAAACTGTCACATTGTAGTTTTTTTTGCTTCAAAATGTTTTGAGAAGGATTTGAATATTATGCATGTTGTGAGCTAATATATGTTCTATTTTATGATGTATAATAATACAAGTTTGACTTAAGAAGCACTGGAACTAGCTTTTAATATATTGTGAAGCATGTAGTGATGATATAATTTGGGTAAATTTGAGAACTTTGTTTTCAGTGTTCACTACCATGGTTTATGGTGAATATATTTGATGCACATAGGTAGATTAGTGAAGAAAATATTATTAAAGGTGTTGTTACTAATATTTTTTGGGAAGCATTTATGTGGAATCTCACCACTTCTTTTATGCTACAGCTAGAGGGGGGGACTCGAGGAAGAAAACCAATTTTTTGGATTTTAGTAAAAAAACCTTATTTAAGTGCATGCATGATTATAACAAGAAATATATTCAAGCTATTATTGATTCCCAAAGAAAAACATGATTGTAAGTTAAACATGAATTCAAAATAGAAAATGGTTATATCTTAATCTTTCTTCGGGCCTTGATACATTTGTCCTACCCTTTGAAGCTTTAAGAAATAAAGTTCCTTTGGTTAAATTTTATGGTTCTGACATTTAGACCACACAAGCTCATTGCTTCTTGTTGTCCTCCGGTCAACATGGCATTCAACACATAGTAATTGTCTAAGTTCGATCTTATATGTTTGAATTAGTGTTGCATTAAACAAATATTTTTTTCAATGGTTGGTATTCTACTCCTACCCATCTTGATTGAACAAATATAATCTAGAAATTGCACTAGATGTTGCAAAGGAAACATGATAAGGAAATAACATATAACACTAATTAATGCTTCCTTGAAAACTGTTGAAATATAGAAAAATATCAAGAAAAGGAAAGCACCATGCTACAATGAAATCTTAGTGCAATACTACTTTCTTGACCCTTACAAATCATGAGGCTTATGTTGAAGTTAAAGACCTTGTTTGATTATGCTAAAAGGAATGCATCATAAATAAAGAAATAGATCGTGATTTTCTACCTTCTAAGTTTAATCTTGGCACATTAATATTGATAATGACAAGTATTGTTGATGAAAAGCAATGGGCATTTATTGTGTCTTACATTGAGATATTGTTAATTAAATTATAGTATCTTTGTCATTGGGGACATTTTCGGCTCTAATTTCTAATCTTTTAAACATAGGCCAAGTCCACTAGTATTCTCGTCTCACATCTTTCCCGAATTTGTCTTTTCACAACCCTTAAGTAGCAGAGCATAAAGACCTTCTACTCTCGATTTGCATATTTAAAAAAGAAGAAGACATAATTATCATTATTCAAACAGGTTATCTCAGTTCTTCTGTGTCCATTTTTATGGTTGTTTTCTATTGAAGATGGTGAAGCATTACATTGTATAGATTTGTCACTAGCCCAGGCTAGGATGCTTGCCTTATCTCATATTGTTAGAGATTGGTGCTTGAAGTTGAAATTGGCATAGAAAGCATGGGTTTGTTAACAAATCAAGAATGAAATCACATTTTACACATTGTATCCATTTTTACCTGTTTCCTTTTAACCCATGTCAGATGTGATATTTTGTTGTATTATTTTAGATGGATATGTGGCCTCATTTAGATCGAGATGTTGTTTAAGGATCTGTCCATATGTATGAAAATTTTGAATCAGTTCATCAATATTGTCTCCATGAATCTGAAATTGTGCTCTCTTAATATTTCCCACAAACATATCTCATATGGTCCACCCATCTATAAATTGCGCTCTCTTAATATTTCCCACAAATAGATCTTAGATGGTCCACTCAGCTACAAAATTTATTTGCAAACTTGAAAATTGTTTTTTTTTCCCATTGGTTATTTGGGGATCTACATGGACACGGAAGAGGGAATCATCTAGTTCTAGGTCACTTGAATTGTCTATTTTTTGTTTTCCCAATGACCCTAATTTGAGAGAGAAATTTCTAAATCTGAGGACACTATTGGTCAGCATATGTTTTAGTCAATTTTGTATTATTTCATAGTATTGTAAACCTCTGAAGTTGGAATTCTAAGTAACTAAACAATTACTTTTGAGTTTGGGGCTATGCCAATAGTAGTTTTGTTCTAGGGAATAATGGAGTAGGTAAGAATAGTTTTTTCTTTTCTTTCTAGATGTGGAAGGCATGTGACGAGCATTGGGATGATCATGATTAGGGTCATTGAACTTCTCTGATTTTACAGATACCACAAATTTGTTTTTAGGCTTACGAGACATGATGAATGAATATTGAACAAGAAATGAGAGGAGGGTCAAGTATGTGAAAATCCTCACAACTTGTGTGCTTCTCAGCCTAAAAGTGGACTTCATTTAGAAGAGAAAACAAACTACTAACCTCCAAAGTGAATGCTTAGGAAAACCTCACAACACACTCATGGGCTAATATTTCTAGTTAAATAGGGGAGATTTAACAACAACCCAATTCTCACATGGAAAGTGTTGTTATGAATGGGTAAGCCCTAATGGTATAATCTCCTCTCCAGAACAAAGATAACTAGGGGGAGAAGAAGAAACAAAGTGCTTGAGACCTGTTACCACTCAAACTAGCAGAGGCTCCTAGAGGGGCACTTGTTCGGTCAAGAGAAACAATGAAGCTAAAGCCCATGGTCACCACAGCTAAAGATTCCTACTCTTTACGAACTTTCATCGATGGGAGGAGACTTGATATATAGAGAATCACTTATGAAGGATAAATCAACTAAGATGGATGTGAAGTGATCTTGATGATCCCTTCCTAGGAGAGACTCAAGAGTGGGGCTTGCTTTCTTTTTAAGCAAGGTGCAAGGTTCTATAGGATAGGGGAATATGGATTTGAGGGCTTGGCTTAGGGAATGTGACTTGTAAAGGAGCTTCATAAACCCTAAAATCCTTGTGGAACTTAGTTTCCCAGGCGGTTTTTGAAGAGTTGACTTTGATAAGATATGGTACCACATGAGACCAAGTGCATTAGGGGATTTTTGAGGTCTCAAATGGGCCTCCTAAGGAAATTATAAAATAATAGTGGAAATAATAAAATAAGATTAGATGACATCATCAAATTTTAGAGGGAAAAAAGAAAAAACTATATTTTCAACTTATCTCCCTATGGGTTTACTCAAATTTTGAGTGAAAACACTCATTGGATGTATAATTTGATTCCTAATCCAAGGAGTACCCATGTTGCATACATTTGATGGACCTTGCTACACAAAAACTGAGAAATACATGAAAAACATGATTGCAATCATGTTTTTCATGTATTTTTCATTTTTCGTGTAGCAAGGTCCATCGAAAGTATGAAACATGGGTACTCTTTGGATGAGGAATTAAATTTTTCATCCAACGAGTTCTCTCGCTCAAAATTTGAGTAAAACCTTAGGGAGATAAGTTGAAAATAAGGGTTGAAAAAGTAGTTTTATTATCTTGTCTTTGAGGTTTCTGCGAGTCTCATGATTATTTAGATTATCTTCTGGATACATCGCATTAGGTTTCTTTTTTATCGATGTTTCGAACCAACAACGGTGGTTCATCTTCAGGATGTGAAAGATTATCGAAAGATTGGTCTCATCCTGACAATGAGATGAGTCTTTCAATAATATTTCACATCCTGAAGATGAACCACCATTATTGGTTCAAAATGTCGATAAAAAAGAAACATAATGCAATGTATCCGAAAGATAATCTAAATAGTTTTATTATTTTATTATTTTTTTACTTTTTTACTCCAAAAGTGGTGAATCATCCCCCATGGTTGACATCATCATCTTGAATCCTATTGGTTCTTATAAAGTTTATTTTGGTTGTACTTTTTTCTTAGGAGGCCCATTTTAGACCTCAAAAGTCCCCTAATGGAACCTAGGGTAGGTCAAGAGGAGGGGTTTAGCAACCAATGATGATTTTGACCTAAACTAGGAAAAGAAGGGGATGAAAGAAACCATTTTTACTTAAAGGTGATAAAATGATCCCTATGAGGTAATAACCTAGGAAAACCTAGAGAAAAATTTGGACTCGAGGCTAGGGCTTGGGATATCTCACAATCCTACCTTCAGAATCTCCTCAAATTTAGAGGGGACCTAGGATACACATCAAAGAAGAAGAGGCCAAGAGATCAAAGTTTTTATATGGGTGATTTGTTGGGAAAGTGATGCCCTAGGAGCCTAATGTGGCTAGAACTAGAATAAATAAGAAGAGGTGAAGAAAAATGGTTCTCAAAATGATCACCTTATGGTAGACCTGTGCCTAATCCTTTGGGGAGATTGGAGTTAAGAAGAATAATGAGAATGGAATTTGTTTCTAGGTCAAGGAGGCTTCAAGGACAACTTCGTTTAGAATTAGGGAAAAGGAGAGTGACATTAAGAGCTTTTATACTTCGTTTTGCAAAATGAGATGGATTATCAAGACAAATTTAACCATAGAATTATCCATAGCAAAATGTGTTCAACATACATGGCCCATACATAAAGAGATGCTATTTAGAAACAAAACTCGACAATTTTGTAGTAAATACATGCAACAATTAGCCCTAGTATAGAGAAAATCCCATCATCAATGCATGTGACAAAGTAAAAGTAAGAATAACATTAAATTTTGTACTTACCTGTAAGAGAATATATCCAACCATAAAAGAATTGCCAATCAAGAAGCTTGAAGACAAGAAGAGGTAATCCAAACATCAAAATTCATCCATGCTCCAAAATTTCATCCACCAAGAAGGAATAGTGAAAATATCTAGAGAGATACAAGTCCAAACCAAGCGATGATGCTAAAATGAATCATCATCACTTCTATTTATACATTGCTAATGAGTTTGATTTAGCTACTTGGGCCTACATTAGCCCCTAAAATAAAAATAATGTACAAATAACTAACTTTTGGTGACAAGCCCACTAAATTAGCCCATAAACAAAATAATAAGCCTCTCAAGAGGTTGAATGATCAATAATACATGTTGTTGGGCCTTTTTAGAAGCTTGATGAAGTCCATAAGTGCCACAATGATGTATAGGACTCTCAAAAGTAGTGGATAAGGGGTTGGCCCCTTGTTCTCGAAATAGTAAACATGTGGTGCTTCTAATGGGTGTGGGGGCACACAAGTGACCTCATGGGTTTCCAAGTAGGTCGAAGATGCATGTAAACCATATATAAGGGCTCAGATGATGGCGTAAGTGATACCACATCAACATACAAGTCCTGGTTCATTTTCCAAGTGCAAGTAAAACTGTGGGGTTGACTTGACATGGTGAACTAGGTACATCTTCCTTGTCCAGAAGGTCAATCTCGAGCAATCTCTGAGCATCTCCGGGGATCCATGGAGTGTTGTCTACTGTTGTGGAGGCCCATGTATCCATTTGGAGGGTTAGGACCCTGTATAGGGAGATCAAACCCAAAATGGGGACCATCTTAATCTTGTATAAGGTCCAATGCATCCCCTGGCCTTCCATTACAATAATGACATGCCCTTCCATAGTGGGCTTGGGCATGTGCTAATGTCTCTAAGCTCCAAATGGGGTTAACCGAGTATCTTATTAGGTGGTTTCTACTTTTAAAGGGGATAGTATGTCCAAGGTACATCCTTTAAAGGGCGGTTGCATGTGATAAAGAGATGAGTGGAGTAGGGAGTGAAAGTAGCAACCATGGGCCACATGTTGGGGTACAAGGGTAGCTAATGAATGGAAGCGCACACTAAGGTATATAATTTATAGGAGGGAGAAATCATGGTACATGAGGTGCCCCGACCTTGATTTTTCCACCCTTCTTTATATGCCTTTTATCTTTTATATTTCTTCTTTAATTGATTGCTTAGGATCAAGGGATAAGAGCATGATGTGTAAGATATATGAGTGGATACCCCCTTTAAGGTAGGGGGGTTTATTTCCTATCAGGGGTTGGGACAATCATGGGTTTCTGAATGATAAAAGACGCTCATCTAGGGCGTATAGGAACCAAGGTGATGGCCATGATGATGGGGTAGAGCTCATGTATTGGATTTTTCCCACGTGCTAAATGTATTTGTCCCGACCATATTTTGTATTTTTTAGTACATATTCCTATTGAATGAGGCTAATTATCCTTTTAATTTTCTTTTCAGCTATATCAACCTCGGGGGCATGATTCCAGGCTCGACCTAAGGTGTGGGCAAGGGGAAGGGGAAGGCGAACCCTATGTGGACCTAGTGGATGAATGTGGACCCATGTGGCAGAAATGATGAATGAGGTTATAATGAGTGGAATTAGAGTGTTATATGTGGTTGAGGGAGAGAGACCATGCAACCAAAATTAGGGTTTCTCATGTGGCACCATCCCTAAAGCCCAAAGGTAAGTAAAAGATATCGCACGGGACTAAGGTCCAAGGTTAACATCCAAAATAGGTCCAGGGGACAAGAGCACAGACCTAGCCCACTCTTTCCACCAAATCCCCTCGTTAATCCATGCCTAGAAGTATCCGTTATAAGCGAACTACAATACTCAATTACCCAATGATGTGGCATACCTTTAGGTTTAGGATGCCCACCTCCAAATATATGATCATAGCAAATGGGTGAGGGACCACATGACTGGCTTAGATGGTGGAGAAATGGAACAAAAAGCTAGTTGTTGGTTGCAAGGGGTCGTTGGCTGATGACCATCTTGGAGAAATTTTTTCTCCTAGGGATATTTCCCACAAAATGGTGGGTAGCAAGACCAATTCCCAATATGAAGATATTGCCTATGTTTTAAGTCAACAATTGAAGTAAAAATTTGAAATAAACAAAGGCCACTGACCACAACCCTAATTTTTGTAGAGTATAAATACTTAGAGACCCACCAAAATGTAAAATAAAGATATTTTTTATGAAATGCAATTTCTTATTAGTATGGAATCCAATGTGTAGAGATTGTCAATTTTATTTTTTTTATTTATTTTTTTAATCGTTATTTCTATTATGAAGAAAAAAATGTTATGTATATGCATTAATGTGCATTCAAAAGTTGGTTAAAGAACTATCTAAGAGAAAAAACAAAAATTCCTTATCATGTCCATAAAATATATCCATCTACAAAATATGTATTGAAAATAAAAGCTACATTACATACATATTCTCCTAGTCACCTAGGAAGTTTATGAGAGAGATAAAAAATAGATAGAGTTATATTGAGTCTTGTTAAATCTCCATATATAGGGAATCTATAAAAGAATTGTGATAATATTTTGAAACATTATCATCTATCTTCTCAACAATCTTCCAATTTCCCAAAACCTGTAAAGTGACCGCTTTAGATAATGAGTCTATAGTGGATTTTCTTTCCTTGTAAATATGGAAACATGAGGTCCAATCAAAAGCATGTTCTAAATGTAAAATATCTTCAAGTATTGGGTACAGTGTGTGCATGTGACATCTCAAAATCTCATTAAACCAATCTATAACAATCATAGAGTCACCAAAAATCTACAACTAATGACATCCCTTCTCAATAGCAAAATAAAAGAAGAAGCTTGAGGAAGAGTAACTTAGAATAATTATTGAGCCCATAACTAGGCCAATGTAGAGCTTGGAGAAATGATTTCCTTGCAAGTATAAAACAATCACCACCCTCCCAACACATTCACCCGGAGCTAGGGAAGGCCTGTTGTTATAGACATTTTTGGGCACTTCAACCCCAATCATAAATGTCCTTAAACTGAGGGCTCCTAAGTCCCTAAAAGCGTTGATTCATTGCCTAAAGGGACAAGGTCAGCTGATTACATCATCTCCCAGAAGTTCTCCACTAAAAACTGCTCATAAATGGTCAAACCTGGACCATACTGAAAACCCAGTGCAGAGGGTGTGATGCATATCACCTTCCCAGTGTATAGGGTGCGATGCATACTGAATGGCTCCTCTGTAGGGTGTGATGGTCGGGAATG
>APFE031148858.1:52034-65019 GCA_000404065.3 Pinus taeda
GTGGGGACTGCAACTTTATACCTAGAAGAAAATTTAGGTATTTAACATGACAGCATGATGTAGGCGAGGTTTTCACCACCATCCTCCGCTCACTAATTTTTCCACGCCCTTACCATCAACTCTACGGCTCCAACCCTATCTCTTTATCTGTGGTTCAATGCGCGCTTCATCCCGTCAAAAGGATTTGGGTGAGCGACGTGACATAATGATAAGCCTATCTCTTCATCTGTGCGCCTGCAACTTCACATCGTGAAAAAGATTTGGGTGAACGAGTCGACAGATTGAATGAGAAAAATGTAGAGAAGGTAGGCTATATGGACTGCAATTTCACCACTCCATAAATAAGATGGAGAAAATAAGATGCCCACAGCCTGAGAAAGAGAAAGGACGGTTTGATGTAAAATTAGCCGTGTTTTGAAACGTCAAAACACTGAACTTCTCCACGCAGGGAAAACAAGGTTCAAAAACTAAAGTTGTCATCAATTACATATAAATTTAATTTTAGCTTATATATAATATTTTTTTTGAAACAAAATTTAATGGAAATAAATAATCAGTAAATTCGCACTTATAAAATACATTAAGAATTTATTTTTAAAAAGTGAATAAGTGTAAATCAACTTTTCTAATAAAATAAATTATTATAATTTATCTATTTATTATATTTTTTTGAATATGGAAAAATCAGTTATTATTCCTTTGTTAATCATTAGTGATAAAAAAGTGAATGTTATTGTGTTAACTGTAAATTAACTTTTTTTTATTCAGCGAAGTGGAAAGTGGTTTTGGATGAAGCAAATGCCTTTGGCTCAGCCCTTTGAGATTGAGAGAATTCTCAACATACAAGTGGCTAACGGCACTCGCATGAAATAGTATCTTTAGTGTCTTGTCAAGTGGAAGAACCGTCCTATTGAGCATGGTTCGTGGCTTGACGGGGCACAGATACAGCGTGCATGATTTTCCGTCGAGGAGCTCATGGAGCGGAGGTGTGAAATTTTTGTTACCTCGGGAGCTTGATGCAAGAGCATCCAACTCAGGGTGAACAAAAATGAACGTGTTTATTTCACGGGTTACATTCAGACAGTTTGACAGGTCATTGTACCTGAATCTTTTAATTCCTTTAAGTTCTAGCATTTAGGAGTTAACAGTATGTTATACTTTCCTTAATTTCTTTTAATTTCTTTTAGTTGTTGTTCTGAACTAATCATAGAATTTAGGTAAACAAAAAATTAGATGGTTATCCTATGTAACTTCCTGTAACTATTGGCAATTACTCAAATTGTTCAATAACTCATACAAAAGAAGGAAAATGAGACATTGAGGGGTTTATTTTCGAATAAGAGCTAAAGAACTGAAATATATACAAGAATTTCTCAAGATCATCACGTGTCTATTCGCAATTGAAAATATTTTTGTTCATTTATTTATTTTTCTTGTTACAAAACAATCTTGAATGCATCAAAGATATATAGCGTTAGGGTTTGGTGAAACACTGTTCCATTAGAGGCATCAGAAGAGCGACAAAGTCGATGAAACTGTGAACAAGTGGATGTGAACGCATCGAATCCATAGAGGAGGTCACAACTAAGAGCCAAAGGAAAGAAACAAGAAAGAAAGGTTTCAGAAATGCTATAGGCCTAATAACGAGAATAACTAGAGGGTTCCACGCAAGCACAAGACCATCCTAAAAACCATCAGGTAACAATTCCACCAGAATACTGTAAAATTTTTTCCTTTCATGAAATAGCACACAGTAGCGTTTATACAAATATACAGAATAATAAAACAAAACTCCATGGATAAGTTACATTGTATGCTTCGATAAATAAGCGAGCCTGAAAGAAACCCCAACAACGTTATCAAGACAAGCCAGTCTACAAGTGTCAAGATCACTATAGACAGAGGGTTTCATGCCCAAAAACCCATCGACACAGGTGACCTATCAATACAGCGGAGAGGGGAGTCGAAGCTCAACTAAAACAAAAAGACCCTAGGTGTAAACAAGTGAAAGCAAGACAAGACCCTACTCGTTTGGGTCAGTTGACTTCCGAATCGACGAATAGAGCCTTAGACCACCACCGAAGCACCAACGAGCCACCTGCAAAAGCCATCATCAAAGTCATTATAGACCTGAGAGTGTGGAAGCTTTAAAACAAAAGGTAGAATAGAGCGAGGGTTTGCTAATACCTAGAAGGCAGCGTTGGACTGAAACAGAGCCTCGACCGGTCGCCAACCACCAAGGGTACTCTGCTCACATAGGAGCGAGTTCCTTAGTACCACCGAAAATACGATAGGGTAAGAAAATCATAGAGAGAGGACTTACCATCATATGCGGAGAAGCTGAGACCGAATGTTGAGACCCTTGATGGAGGCAACCTGGAATATTTGCATTTAAGCAACAATTAAACAACATAGGAGTTCGGTGAATAAAACTAGCAGCACAAAAACAATAGTATATATGAAACAATAACCACCAGAAGCATTCCCGAGAACTAGAAATCAGAGCAACCAAATAATAGACCACCAATAGAACCAATGGTTGGAGCAGAGACCAAAACCAAGGCGCCATCGAACCAAAACTACCACATTCACCACGGAACAGTCGAGAAACCCTCTTGGACAACAGAGAACGGCCAGAATGCCAAGTGAACGAGGAATGAGGGGGTAAACTAAAGGGAGGATCGCATATCTCGAGACAAGGACAGGTGTTCCTTCACAGTAAATGCCAAATACCAAATAATAAATAAAACAACCAGAATACCTACCACTAATCCACTAGGAATATTATCCGCTTAATCACCATACTAATTATTGTGTTAATCATTTAATCGAATCGTGAAACTTTCAAAGGGCTGGTCCCATCAACATGTTTCTCGTTCCGGGACAAAATTCATCACCCATGGTCGCATGTAGAGGCCAACTGCAGCATAAAAGTATGGTCCTCCTTCAAACACTTTGCCTTTGTCCTCTAGGTTTATGAACACCACTGTGAAGAAACCCTTGGACCTAAGGTGGAAGGTTATTTCCCCCTTAGGTTTCCATTGGTTTCTTATCCAAACTTGCAAATTCTTCTCCGTTGGCCATATCCCCATAAATTTACATACAACTGCATATGCCACCATGTGATCCCTGTGCTCCTGTAGCGTCAAATTATTTTAAACAACCTCGGGTTTAATGGCTGACTTCGGTTTGCAGAGTCTTGTCACACTCCTGTGCTCAGCTCTTTGACTGTTTCCTTCTATTCTCTTCTCTCCTCTAACTTCCTCATGATTCTCTTCCTGCTCATGGGAAATGATGTTTTCCAACTTTTCTGTGATGATCCTCTCTGTTTCTACCTCCATTGGTTTTTTGAAGCAATTCAAACCCGCTTCCTTGCTTTTGTTTGCCACTACATGGCTGTAGGAGGGAGTAGAACTCCCCCCTCTTCGCCCCTCCATGGCTACCAGCAATAATTCCCTGTTGATCCAAACCCTCGTTCTACGCTTTGTCCCGCAG
This sequence comes from Pinus taeda, assembly GCA_000404065.3. NCBI lineage: Eukaryota > Viridiplantae > Streptophyta > Pinopsida > Pinales > Pinaceae > Pinus > Pinus taeda. Next base: position 55,530 of record APFE031148858.1, read on the forward strand.
CCGATAAGCAAGCTACTATCACCTACAACCATTTTTTAATTTTCTTGAGGTCCAAGAGTCGGATTTGGCTAAAACGTTTTGTGGAGATGAAGTATGATGATAGTAACTTGATGTCAAAATTTCAACTCAATCGGATGCAACATTTGGGATATATTTGCAACATACATTCTATTGTGGAAGTTGTTGTGAAACTGGCAAATGTGTTGCGTTTTTGGCGCTATGCTTCCAGACAGACTTCTTTTTGGGCAAGTTGACTTAGTAAAAATTTGATGTGATTTTTTCTATGGTTCTATTAATTGTAATAAAGCATTCAGTAATTCACAATCTTGTTTTGAGGATGAGAAATTAATGTGAATTAGAAAAATCTAGTTATGTAGTTCCTAGTCTTTAGCAGTTAGTTCTATTTTCACTGCAGAAGTTAGAAACTGAAATCCTATGAGCAAGTCGACCCATAGATGTGGTAAGTGACTAATTTTGGCCTATTTATTATATGATTGTAACGGAGAAAATGGTTGGACAAGTTTAGAAGACAAACTTTGTGTGAATTGTATTTTTCTGAATATTTTCCAGTGAATGAAAGATAGAGGTCAATTTTTGAAGGGATTCCTATGTCAACCCTTGATGGTGTCGTGCTTCTTTCATGTTGTAAGTTTATCTCATTTTATTTCCAGATCTTGAATGTATGTCTTCAAGTTTGGTTTAAACCAATATTGTCTCATAATACATTCTAATAATGCTCTGATATAGTTTTCAAAGCACTCCATGTTTTCTTCTTGAAACATCATTTAGAATTCATCCACAATTTTTATGGTCTATGTGTTGTTTTCACTTTTCTTATTCTCACCCACCTACAACAAACTAAATTGGTTTCACCACCGGGACTACCTACCATTCCCCTGTAGAAGACCCCTTCTCTCTTCATCCTATCACTGAGAAAACAATCAACCTGGCATGACTCCATTCCCAATGGATTTGTCTTCTTTCTTGCGAGCAAACCTTTAAACCTACATCCTACTAAGCACCATACCTAGCCTAACGTGTGAATAATTCAAAATTATAGACAGAGAGTCCTCTCCAAGGCCAGAAGCGCTAGATTCTAGCCTAAAAGTGGTATGCGGTTACCTTTGTAAACCTTTCTCAGCCTAAAAGAAATTATAGAGTGCTAACACATCCCATGTTTCTTTGGATTTTTTACAAACTCTGATATAACGAATAATGTTGTCCTTTACAAACAATCACAACAACACCTTTGATTTTGTTTCTCGTTTTTCCCAATCTGGAACAAAGGTTGCACTAGTGGGTTTGGGCTTATCACCACTCACAATTGACCACAAACTATAACCCTCTAGAATTGTCAATAAATTGAATTTCCAATTCACATAATTTCCTCCATTAAGTTTTATGGACTCACTCAAATAAGTATCAGCAAAGAGATTTGACATTTTAAAATTTCCTAAAAAAATACACAAAATATATCAAAAGAAAAATCAAAACTAAATCTTTGCAATGCTAAAAAAATATTTCATCCAATATAATTCTGGTTTCTTTTTCAAATGCCTTATTTCTCCTTCTTTCAAATCTCTTTTCCAGAATAAATACATCTTTTTATTTAATTCTTTAACTCTAGTTATTAATAATAAAAAACCTCATAAAAATTAACTCCTTATTTCTCCTTTAAACCAAACCTCAAATTGTATGGTTTTTCTTGGTTTAAAAATAAAATAAAACCTTCGACCTTGAAGAAGGCACAATAAAGAGAATAAGTGGTGAATAAAATATTTAACTATTTCATTCACTTTGCAATGAATCTTTTACACAGAAACCTTTACAAATAGCTTTCACGATTTCCACACCACCCCTGGGTTCAACGAAATGGATCAAATTACAAACAATCACAATATCAATCACCACTTCACACGCTCGAACCTAATCTTGTAAAATTGTCTGCAAATTCACTAATCCACTCATATAAATATCTGACAATGCACAATTCTGTAATAACTCATATCTGCAACACCACATGCAAAATGAGCCACCAAGGCATAACCAACAAAGAAAACTAATGAACAGCCATCACAACCTCTCATATAACACAGATCAGGAATTGAGCCTCTCACATCTTAGCTCTCTTGGCTCTGACACCATAAAACAATATCATACTTCTAAATTGATTAAACTCTTTTGACAATCAGTACATTTATAGGCATGCATTGACAACCTCTCGTACAATCTGGATACGAATAATGTGAATCAAAAACTCATATCACTAACTATGAAGAAAACTCAACATAATTGGAAAACAATTCTAGACTCTATCATTTCTACATTATTCCAATAATAGAAAAACAGAAATTATTATAGGAATTATTTCAATTACACAAATGCACATTCACTATAAACATATAATTTATATGATTGACAAGGAGATAATCATACGAAAAATTTAAAGAACAAACTAGTACCAAAAGTAAATTAATCATCGTCCAATGAAGTTTGGTGTCGAATATTTAGGGAAAATTCTCTTGGTAACTTTTATTATGGTATATTTCATTTGGAATTATTAAATTGAATGCAAAATGGAGAGGCATATAGGCTAGAAAAGTTGTTTCTTTTGAGGCTTTCATTTTTCGAATGAAATCAAATGAGTCACATGGAAATCTATTGGGAGGAAATTTGGTTTTATGGAATTTCCCTGATTTTATTAGTGAACAACAAGTGTTTCCAAATTCACAATAAAATTTAAAGGTTTTTTCTATTCAACTAACACAAGTTCTTTTTTGAGTCATGCCATTTTGGCTCACGATGACTAAGAGCATAATAAAAATTTGGAGAGGAAAGTTTGTAAATGAAAAAAAACAAATAAATTTCACCACAATCAAATATTGAGAAATCTAATCTCAGTGGGTAACAATATCCCTTCAAAGACCTATAAACAAAGCTTGAAAGCAAATTAAAACAAAGCAATGTCATAAGAATTTGGAGAGGAAAGTTTGTAAATGAAAAAAAACAAATAAATTTCACCACAATCAAATATTGAGAAATCTAATCTCAGTGGGTAACAATATCCCTTCAAAGACCTATAAACAAAGCTTGAAAGCAAATTAAAACAAAGCAATGTCACCTCATGCATTAGAATCAAGTATCCACACAGAGATGGTACACCATGATTTGCCTCCAAAGCCCTTCTTTTTCGCCAATGACGAGTGCAATACAAATGCAAGGGAGGATTCTTCCAATCCACAAAGCTTGAAATCAAATTAAAACAGAGTAATATTACATCATGCATTAAAATCAAGTATCCACACAAAGCTTGTAGCCATTACTTGCCTCCAAAACCCTTTTTTTTATTACCAATGACTAGTGCAATACAAATGCAAGCAAGAATTCTTCCAATCCATTACTAACTCTCTTTTGAAATAAAGAGAGCTTTGTTTTATAACCCAAGAGTAATGAATTTCCAAAGAAGCACTTAAACTACAAAAAGAGAAAACCCTTTCACTTAGAGCTAGGAAACTCTTAGAGTTCAAAAAAAAGAAACTTTTTTAACTAGAAAAGAGGAAACTCTTTATTACAAAAAATCAACTTTTAACTAAAAAAGAAACCTTTTAACTAAATAAAAAAGTTAATTTATTCACATTTGTGTGTAAATAACTAATTTTCATGAGGGAAAATTAATATTTTCTAAACAAAGGATGCTAATGTGAGGTAGATATTATGAGTTAGAAAATGACTACCCCTCAGGCATATGACACCTCCTAGTACTACATTTTTAATTATTACATAAATTTTACAAGGAAAAATTTGTTTCTGGAAATGTTTTAATTTTATAAAAAAAAAATTAAAAAAATCTAAATCCAATTTGCTAAGATTCTAGATAATTAGTAGCATGGTAATATACATTAGCTCTAGACTTAAACAATACCACTAAGGCATAGCCATTAGGAGGTATGAGTGAAAAAAATTAGGAAATGTGGCATGAGTAGCCACTACCCTGGGGTATCTAAGTCATCAAAATCGCTTGAGGATAACACCGAGCATATGCTACAACAACCCTTAACATCCCTGGATTTTTTCCCATGGAGTTGAATGATGACCTTTTCACTATAGAGTGTCTTAATAGAACACCTACTCCCTATGGGTTATTATTATTATTATTATTATTATTATTAATTATAAAAATATTAATATATAAATTAAATATATATACATTTCAAAAAACATAGAAAAATATTCTTCCCATGGATATTTATTTCACTTTACTATGGATATTCTTAATCTATAAATATGTTTTGTTATAAAACCACATTACCAAAAACTATAACTCACTTCAAATGACACTTATTCATATCAAGTTTTCTTAAATTAATCAATTTAAATAAAATGAAAAAAAAAAAACATAATTACTTTGAAGATAAATATCAACCTTTGACTTGTGTATACTATTAATAATATTCATGAAGGTTAAATACTTACTATGGAAGACATATTAAGTTACTAACATTAAATATAGTTTATCATTTCTCTATATAATTAATTGATACATTATTTTAATTTTTAATATTTACTTGCATGTGTAAAATATTAATCATATAATAGATAATACAATGGGTAATAATAGATAATACAATGGGTTTCTGGAAAATTTATTTTAAATTAGTTATTAAATAATATTAAAAGAAAATATTATAATTAATTATTTATTTATATGAGATAAAATTTCTTTAATTTATATATTTTTATTTTAAAACTTACTTCCTTACTTTTTAAAAATAATATTTAAATTTATTTTATATTTAAATTATAATTTATATAAATTTAATATAATATTATAAATTATTAATAAATATCAAAATTTTTAATAATTTTAATTTATAATATTTTAATTTATTTAAAAATATATTTTATGAATGAAGTAAAAGGCGTAAGAAAACTTATCACGATGAAAAAAAGTCTATGTGATCTCATAAAATCTACCCAATCATTATTTTAATGGAAAATTTGAAAAAAACCAGAATTACTCAAAGAACAATCTCACTATTAAGTAAATCCTAGTTTTTATTTTTTCCCTAATAAAGAGAAAGCTTTACAAAGAGATATAGAAAATGGGAAATGTAAGGATCACGATGTTTTAAGTTGTGTTTGTTTTGTGTAATAAGAGAGAAAGAGTTAATAATTTTTTTTTATAAAAAATATTTTTTTAAGATAATAAGAAGGAAGGGACGAAGAGTTAATAATCTCTTTTTTATAGGTTTATTTGTTAAATATAATTTATAAGAAGTTTATTTGTTTAATATAATAAAAGTGTTGAAGTTGGACTTGGTGATCACAACAAAGGTTTTTCACATTACAATTAATTAGAGATTATACAGCTAAACACACATTGCTCAACCTCTACCACTCTGATGAGAGCGGAGACGCACACACATAAGCTCAACAATTTGTAATTTGCTTTCATTTGATGATTGAAACAGGCTTATATACACGGCACATATTTTTCTGGAGTGAATAGGCTCTCGCTTCTTGAGGAAGCTTCCCCTTGTCAACAATTTCTAGAACCAACATTAAAACCTCTGTTGAATTTTCACTGCAATAATAAAGTGATAGTTGGAATTAGTTCTAATTACTTCCAACACAATCCCCTCGATTTTATCTGCCTTTCTAAATTCTTAATAAAGGTCCTCCAATCGAGTTCTGAAGCCCTCCATCTCTTCGCCCATCTGAAGCCCTCCTCCAATCGAGTTCTGAAGCCCTCCATCTCTTCGACCATCTGAAGCCCTCCTCCCATTCTGTTTCTATTTTTCGTTTGGAAATGGCTGCTTCCACTTCTGCTCATTCCAACGACTATTACAGATTCGACGTGTTTATCAACCATTGAGGGCACGACGTGAAGGAGACCTTCGCCAGACATCTGTACCGCTGGCTCACTTCCTATGGACTGCGAGTTTTTCTCGACTACGAGGAACCGCAAGAAGGAGAAGACTTGACTAGAAAAAGCGCTATCAGAACTGCGGCCGTCCAGATTGAAATTTTTTCACCCACATATGCCGATTCACAATATTGCCTGGATGAGCTGGTGCTCATGTTGGAGTGCAGGGATCCAATCATTCTAGTGTTTTACGGTGTAAAACGCAGTGAAGTTTGCTGGACACACAGCAAAGGAAGCTATGCTCGATCGCTACAAAACTTCGAAAGGAAGAGAATTTATGAATGTAAATCGATTCCAAATACTAAAACTGGAGACAATTTATGAATGCAAATCGATTCCAAATACCAAAACTGGAGAAACCGGTCAACCGCGTTATGATCCCACCACTATTGAAAAGCGGAGAATGACACTCACCACTATTGAAAAGCGAAGAATGGCACTTTTTCATGTTGCAAACAGCAGCGGTTTCGAACTGGATGCGTTCAATGGGTGAGAGCTCAACCTTCTCTCTGGGGATTGCATTACTTTATTATTTTTGGATTGACATGCCTAGGCGTTTGTTTCTCACTAGTTGTATTATTTTCTTCCAAATAATAGGGACAAGGGCGCGTTGTTAGACCGGGCTGTTCAAGAAGTGTTGAGGAGGGTAAACATAGAGGGCTGCAGTAATGCAACAAAATATGTAGTAGGTTTGCATGAAAAATTGGAAGAATTCAAAAATTGTTGAAATCTAATTTCAACGGCACACCTCAAAACCACCGCAGCAAAACCACAAACCACCTTGATGCGTATCAGACCGCTTTTGCGTGAAGGCAGTTTTCGTACGCAAGAGCCGGATACAATATAGTGTTGATGCGTGGCTCTCCCCATACGTCATCATCTCTGACATCTCGGGACGTAAAGTTCAACATAAAAGTGGCTCCCGATATCTCTGTCCGCCGTCCGATCTGCTCCATCAATCTCCGCCATCGATTGTCTCAACCTGCATATGGCCAACATTAAAAGCTTGGCGTGGAGTAAAATCAAGTTTCATTGACCATACCTTTTATTAATGAATTGTCATATGCGTAGGTAGATATTTATGTTTTTTTTACGACATGTAATTTTTAATTATTAACCCATATGGTATGTACGCAATATAGTGTAGTTTTTGGTGTTGACTTAATTGTATTGCACACGAGAGAAGAAAGAGTTCCCAGCAGCGAGGATTGATGAACCAGAGGATTGCACAGCAGTGCAAGGTTGAAGATCTGTATTAAAAAAGAGGAACGCATATGTATATGAGGGGGTTGAAATGTAATTTTCTTTTTGTGTTTTGTATTGCTCAAATGAAGCGAAGCAAGTGCGAATGAAAAATGACTGTGTGAATTTTACTTTTGAGATTGAAAATTTATGTAAGAAATTTTTACAGCATATGTAACAATTTCATTTTACAGTGGTAAATGAGTAAATGTAAAAGGTCTTTTACAGCAGTAAATGTGAATGTATATTTTACACAGCAGTGTAAAAATCATTTTGTAAAAGAGGCAGAGTATTTTGGGTGAATCCCTCTCAACAAAGAGGATGAATATGTATCAGTGATTTTTGTTTTAATGAATAGAAATCATTTTCTGGGTATGTAATACTCTGTTCTTCAGTTATTTTTTTTAAAGCTTCCCTGTGCACAAAAGATCTTTTGGAGTAAAGGAAACAGAGCATTGCCTCTGTGTGTTTTATTTTTGTGTTTTTGGGATTTTACCAGAAAAATACCCAATAGTGGTATCAAAGCAGGCTTAGGCTCTTTGAAGGTGACAAAGAAGCTGAAGGGAGGAGTCTTTTGTTGCACCAGTAGATCTTCTCCAGCAGAGTGAAGGCTCAGTCAAGAAAATACTCAGGTATTTCACAATTTTTTTTTATGTGTTGCTGAAGAAGCAGTCAGTTGTTTTAAAATACACAGTCAAGAAATTGAAGCATAACTAAGGATGCCAGGAATGGCCAGCACAAGCACTGGTATGGGTATGTTTAACACCCAGCTCCCACAGTTTAATGGGAAAAACTATGACTATTGGGCAATAACCATGAGAGCCCTGTTTGCCTGTCAAGATTTATGGGAATTAGTTCAAGATGGTTATGAAGAACTAGCAGATGAAAATGAGTTTAATAGATTAACTCCAGCAGAAAAAGATCTATTAAAGAGCAATAGGAAGAAGGACTCAAAAGCCCTTGTATTTTTGTATCAAGCAGTGGACCAGAGTTTGTTTCCAAGGATAGCAGCAGCTAAGACATCCAAAGAAGCATGGCAAACCCTTAAGACAGCCTATCAAGGCATGGAGAGAGTGAAGACAGCAAAACTACAGTTGCTGAGGAGAAATTTTGAGAATTTGTGCATGAAGGAGTCAGACAACATTGACTCATTCTTCACACATGTAATTGGTCTGATCACACAGATGAGGACTCATGGAGAAACCATTGAAGAAAGGAGGATTGTGGAGAAAATATTGAGGGTCTTACCCTCAAAGTTTGATGCTATTGTCACCACCATTGAAGAGACAAAGGATCTCTCAAGCTTTTCAGTTGATGAGCTACATGCATCACTGATAACACATGAGCAGAGATTGAGTAGGAATCAGAACTCATCTCTAGAGCAAGCCTTCAAGACCCAGATGTCCTTTGGAAGAGGAAGAGGTCAAGGCAGAGGAAACAAGAGAGGAAGAGGCAGAAGCCAGAACAGAGGAGGAAGGAATAGTCCAGCAAATGCTCAAGGAAGAGGCAGCAATCCAAATCAGAACCAAGGCCAAGGCAGCAGCCAGCAAAGAGAACAACATCATGCTCAAGGATGAAGGTATGAAAAATCCAATGTCCAATGTTATTATTGTAAGAAATATGGGCATTATGCCAGTGAATGTAGGAAGAAGCAGCATGATATGAGTAATAGACAAAATGCAAATGTTACTAGAGAGAACATCAGCCAAACAAATGTGTTGTTAGCTTGTAACATGGCTGAAACAAATAGTGAAGACATATGGTTTTTAGACTCAGGTTGCAGCAACCATATGACAGGAAACATAGCTCTCTTTTCTGTCCTAGATAAAAATATGAAATCAGAGGTCACACTAGGAACTGATAGCAAAGTGTCTGTTATGGGAAAAGGGGAGGTAAAAATATTTACAAAGCAAGGAGAAAGGAAAACCATAGCAGATGTGTATTATGTCCCCGGAATGAGATGTAACCTCTTGAGTATTGGACAGCTTGTTCAAAAGGGTTACAATGTTTATTTTGTGAATGATGTGTGTACCATCATGGATATACCACCCAGCAAACGATGCATTGTTGAAGTGAAGATGACAAGTAACAGGATGTTCCCTCTCAGGATCAGGGCAGATTTGAAAAACAAAAATGAAATTGCGGCAGTTACCCGAGAGGCCTTCCAAAGTGTGCCAAAGGATGAAAATTGGTTGTGGCACTTGAGATTTGGACATCTCAATTTTGGAGGTCTAAACTTGTTAAGCAGAAAAGGAATGGTGAAAGGATTACCATTGATAGAGAAACCAGACAGCCTATGTGAAGGTTGCATTTTGGGAAAAC
>APFE031148858.1:66137-76658 GCA_000404065.3 Pinus taeda
CAAGATAGAAAGGCACAAGGCAAGGCTGGTTGTCAAAAGGTACAAGCAGCAGTATGGGAGAGATTATGAGGAGACTTTCGCACCGGTTGCAAGGATGGAAACCGTGAGAGCAGTGTTGTCCATAGCAGCACAAAACAAATGGAAAGTCTACCAAATGGACGTGAAGTCAGCATTCCTAAATGGAGGGTTAAAGGAAGAGGTTTATGTTGAACAACCTCTAGGCTATGAGAAGAAAAGTGAAGAGCACAAAGTGTGCAAATTAAAGAAAGCTCTTTACGGGCTGAAGCAAGCGCCAAGAGCATGGTACAGCAGAATAGATTCATATCTATTGGATAATGAATTCGACAAGTGTGAAGGAGAACCCAACGTCTACATCAAAGAAAAAGATAGTAAAATTTTAATTGTTGTCTTGTATGTTGATGATGTTATTTTCACAGGTAATGATGATCAGCTCATTAAGAATTTTAAATCAGTCATGAAAGAAGAATTTGAAATGACTGAAATGAGTTTCTTGAGATACTTCTTAGGCATAGAAGTAGATCAAAATGAAAAAGGAATTTTTATCTCACAGGCAAGATATGTAAATCAAGTATTGAGGAGATTTAGCATGGAAGAATGTAAGGCAGCAATCACTCCCACAGTAATGGGATTAAAACTCAGCAGAGAGGACAACAGCAAGGATTTTGATCCTAGTTTGTACAAGAGTATTGTAGGTAGCCTTATGTATTTAACAGCAACTAGGCCTGACATTATGTATGCTATTAGCTTAATTTCCAGATTCATGGAGAGGCCAAAGGGGGCACATTGGCAGGCAGCAAAAAGAATTTTGAGGTATGTCAAAGGTACAAAAATGTTTGGAATTTTATATAATGTCTCAGAACATTCAGATTTGGTTGGATACACTGATACTGATTGGGCTGGAAGTGTTGATGATCGGAAAAGCACTTCCGGTTATGTTTTTCATATGGGTTCGGGAGCCATGTCATGGGCTTCTAAGAAGCAGTTCATTGTAGCATTGTCTACAGCAGAGACTGAATATGTGGCAGCTACAGCAGCAGCATGTCAAGCAGTTTGGATGAGAAGGATGTTGAGGAGCTTAGGCCAAGAGCAGGAAAAAACGACAGTGATTTTTTGTGACAATAGCTTAGCTATTGCATTGTCAAATAATTCAGTGTTTCATAAGAGAACGGAACACATTGATACAAGGTTTCACTACATCAGTGAATTGGTGAACAATGGAGAAATTGTCCTAAAACATTGCAGGACTCAAGAACAGGTTGCAGACATCTTGACAAAGCCATTGGATCAGAAAAGCTTTGAATTTTTGAGGAAGTGTCTGGGTATGACTGAATGCCCAGTAGTTGAAATTAAAGGGGAGTGTTGAAATCTAATTTCAACTGCGCACCTCAAAACCACCGCAGCAAAACCACAAACCACCTTGATGCGTATCCGACCGCTTTTGCGTGAAGGCAGTTTTCGTACACAAGATCCCGATACAATATAGTGTTGATGCGTGGCTCTCCCCATACGTCATCATCTCTGACATCTCGGGACGTAAAGTTTAACATAAAAGTGGCTCCCGATATCTCCGTCCGCCGTCCGATCTGCTCCATCAATCTCCGCCATCGATTGTCTCAACCTGCATACGGCCAACATTAAAAGCTTGGCGTGGAGTAAAATCAAGTTTCATTGACCATACCTTTTATTAATGAATTGTCATATGCGTAGGTAGATATTTATGTTTTTTTTACAGCATGTAATTTTTAATTATTAACCCATATGGTATGTACGCAATATAGTGTAGTTTTTGGTGTTGACTTAATTGTATTGCACACAGGAGAAGAAAGAGTTCGCAGCAGCGAGGATTGATGAACCAGAGGATTGCACAGCAGTGCAAGGTTGAAGATCTGTATTAAAAAAGAGGAACGCATATGTATATGACGGGGTTGAAATGTAATTTTCTTTTTGTGTTTTGTATTGCTCAAATGAAGCAGAGAAAGTGCGAATGAAAAATGACTGTGTGAATTTTACTTTTGAGATTGAAAAGTTATGTAAGAAATTTTTACAACATATGTAACAATTTCATTTTACAGTGGTAAATGAGTAAATGTAAAAGGTCTTTTATAGCAGTAAATGTGAATGTAGATTTTACACAACAGTGTAAAAATCATTTTGTAAAAGAGGCAGAGTATTTTGGGTGAATCCCTCTCAGCAAAGAGGATGAATATGTATCAATGATTTTTGTTTTAATGAATAGAAATCCTTTTCTGGGTATGTAATACTCTGTTCTTCAGTTATTTTTTTTAAAGCTTCTCTGTGCACAAAAGATCCTGTGGAGTAAAGGAAACAGAGCATTGCCTCTGTGTGTTTTATTTTTGTGTTTTTGGGATTTACCAGAAAAATCCCCAACAAAAATAAAGTACTCATTGCAAAGCCTCAAGTTGTGGGGATTGTTAGCGTAGGTGGAGTAGGAAAGACAACCCTAGCAAAAGAACTCTTCCATCAGAAGAGGGTAAATTACAGTAAATATTGTTTTTTACCTAATGTGAGAGAAGAATCAAGGCTAGGCTTTTTAAATTCTTTGCAAAAGCAACTTCTTAAAGGCTTCACTGGAACGGATGCGCAGATGAACAGTATTGATGAAGGTAAAGAGGTGCTTAAAACACATCTCTCATCTTGTTGTGTTTTAATAGTTTTAGATGATGTAGATCACCTAGATCAGATTGATGCTCTTTTGCCTGTTCGAACTCATCTCCTCTCAGATAGCTTAGTATTGATTACATCTCGAGATGAAGGGGTGATCAGAAGCTCAGGAGTTGAGAATGCAGCAATTTATCAGTTAACTGGGCTTAATCATCAACACTCCCAAGAGCTTTTTAGCGCCCATGCCTTCAACCAGCCCAATCCACGTCAAGGATTTGAATCTCTAGTAGATAACTTCTTAGAAGCCTGTGATGGGTTACCTTTATGTTTGAGAGTGCTCGGAGCACTGGTTAATGATAAAAGAGATCCATTTCGTTGGAAAGAACTATTGGTTAGAATTCAACAAGTACTTCCAAGTGAGACACAAAAAAAACTTCAACTTAGTTACTTGAACCTCAACAGTGAGGAACAACACATGTTCTTAGACAGTGCGTGTTTTTTCATAGGACGAAAAAGGGATACTGCCATAAGAATATGGGACGGGGTCGGCTGGGAAGGTAGTTCCGGGTTTCGTACTCTACAACACAGGTGTCTTTTGGGAGTGGACAACGAAAACAATATAGAAATGCACGATCACCTTAGGGATTTCGGAAGAGCTATTGCTGATACTTCGTCGCTTGGTCATCTTATGCATTATACAGATATGTTGGAGCAATTATCTATAAGTGCTTAATCATAGATCTTATAGATTATTCGATTTTGCAATTTTATTTTCCAGAAAGGAAAAGTAAACAACAATTTTTAAGAATAAACCTGTATCAAGATTCAATTTTGTAATTTTATCTTTATCATTTTCAAAAAAATGAAATGTAATAACTATCATTCTTTGATGATGAATACGTGACAACTGTACGAAATGGTCAGGCAACAACTGTAACTGATAAACAGGTAACAGCTCCGCGGGGAATTAGAATCATTCCAGGTGATAATGTTGATGATCTTGATATTATCTTGGAAATTACTTATGAATTTGGCGGTCGTATTGATATGAGGACCTTGCAACTTCTTGATACTGAAAATGCTATTTTGGAACGTATTTTGACAAAGCTGATGTACGACCCAAGAATTCTGATATGGCTACGGTGGAACAAGTGTCCCAAGCATTCACTGCCTTCATGGATCCCCATGAGGAATCTAGGGGTTCTACAAGTGTCAGGAAGCATATTAAAAACATTGTGGGAAGACGAATCACAGGTAAATAGACATATGTTGGATTAATGTTTGTGTGTTTATCACGATTAATTTATTATGGCACCAGACTCTGTGAGAAGGATAAGAAAGAGTTTTACGTAGTATTGGTATTACGATGTATTTATAATTGGAACAACGGGTGAACATTTTTGCAGGCACCTTTGCAGTTGAGGGAGTTAGAGATTAATGCTCCTCTCTCCAACCTTCCAAGATCCATAGGGTGGCTGAAGCACCTCGACAGCTTTGTCGTCGGCAAGTTTGTATCTGGACAGGTTAATCTGACTAAATTGCCAGAAGAATTTTGTCATTTACAATCTTTGACAGCCTTGGTGTTAACAGACTGTTCAAAAATGAAGTTACTGCCATAATTCTTTGCTCTTTTAAGTGGGCTCCAACATATTGATCTTTCATTCTGCCGCAATTTGGAGATGCTGCCCAGTTCTTTCATATTCTTATCGCAACTCAGACACATCAATCTATCAGATTGCCACGATTTGGCAAGGATACCAGATTCTATTGGTCATTTAGACCACCTCCAACACATCGATATGCGGGGCTGTCATAATTTAGAGAGGATACCAGATTCCTTTGCTGATTTGAAGGACCTCCGACATATCAATCTCTCAGGTTGCCACAATCTGCAGAGGCTGCCCGATTCCTTTGGTCAATTGAGATATCTCCAACACATTGATCTGCAGGGATGCCACAATTTGGAGGACCTGCCGACTACCTTTGCTGATTTGATGAACCCCGAGTATATCAATCTCTCAAACTGCCACGATTTGGAAAGGCTGTCGGAGTCCTTTGTTAATTTAAATAACCTCCAACACATCGATCTCTCAGGGTGCCATAATTTGGAGAGGCTTCCAAATAGCTTCAGGAATTTAAAGAAGCTCAAGTATCTTGATGTGGAGGGTTGCTCTAATTTAATCATCGACAGATTTGAAATAATTCAAATATCTGATAACTTACCGGTGGCACATCAAAGTCAATTGGAACAATTATATGAGTGATGCAGAGCCATAAAAAATGAAGACTAAGTCAGATATGTTAGGCAAGTATGCAAATGCTAATGGGCAATCACCAGGTGCTAGGTTGGTCTTGATAAAATGTAGGCCCTCAGGGTCTTCTTGTAGCTGCCATGGCCTCCAGCGTGGCAGAGAAAGAATTTTGCTTGAGCCAGGGAGTACAGTCTTTGTAACAGCCAGGGATTGTGTTTGATAAATGAAAATCGCCAATGTCATGCGATGTGCATATTTGAATATGAAGAAACTAAAAGTTGCTGTAAATAGTGTATTTTATTCTCCAAGAAACTTTTTCATTTTAATGATTTATGTTTATTAGGATGCAATTGTCTGATATTGTAATTATTATGCAGTATCCTGAAATAAGAAAGACTTGAGATGTTTTATTACTGAGATGCTTGATATTTTATAGCTATGCACCCGCAGTAGTCTGTATAACGCCATGTGATGCCCCAAACTGCACTGGGATGGAAGTAGTGGAACAATTGTGGCACTTGTGATGTTTTATTACTTAGATGCTCGATATTTTATTGCTATGCACCCGCAGTAGTCTGTATAATGCCACGCGATGCCCCCAAACTGCACTGGGATGGAAGTAGTGGAACAATTGTGGCAACAAATGAGGTGTGAACATTCTTGAAATTTGTGTAACATTCGATAATCTTTTCACTGTAAAAAATTTATGGTCAGTAGTACTTCACGAACTAACAAGTTGTTAGCAAATGCATTTGGTCGTCAATCGAACCTTAAATTTGCATTAGTAGTTCAGGACAATTCACTTGCTCTTATTATTTGTTTTCTTTTCTCTAATATCATTCAATTGCATTGAAATGATATTAATATTATTTGATACTTTAATGATAAAGACTATAGAGTATGCACCCATGGCCAAGTCTCTACGAATTCATTGTGATTCTGATGATTCCAATTCTGGATGGGTCTCGTTGGAACGTTGGATGTGTACTCAACCTTCGAGTCATGTGGGCAAGTAATAGCTCAAATCTACATAAGAGAGAGTGTACCCTGAACTAAGGTGAGGTAGGAAGACCGCAAAATCTACATAAGGGAGAGTGTTCCCTGAACTAAGGTGAGGTAGGAAGGCCAATTTGCGGTCTGAGAAAGGTACCCCAAGTCACTTCACGAGCATATTTCATATCAACTTGATATGGAATTTGAGAAACCAAAGTGTGGATTGAGAAAGGTGTTGAAATCAGCAGTAGATTTTGTCTCTAATCAACCGTGAGATCGAAACTAAGAAACCTAAAAGGAGTTTTAGAAGGGGGTTAAACTCGACACCAGTTAAGAGTAACTTGAGTAAGGTACCACATCTAATGGTGGAGACTGTGTCAGAGCATCCAGAGTTAGAAATGGAGAAGGTTAAATGCATCTTGAGAAAAATTTCAGCTCCAGGGCTGGATTGTGTCATTAGAGGTAGAGGTTGAGAAAATTAAGCGCAACATGAGAAACGTTTCAAATTGAATAGTGGATTCGGTATCACATCATTTGGAACATCAGATGTCCAAGCGCAACTTGAGAAAGTTTTCAAAGCCGACTTTGGATACTATTTCTAATCAACTCAACATGGAATGTACAACATGAGCCTCTCTGAATATAACTAGAAATGATGAATCGGTTCAACATGTATTTTTGATGAGACAGTTCCAGTTGTTCAAGAGATATCTCCAGATCTGCAATCAACAAGTCCAACTGAAACATTTCAGGAGAGGATGCCCCGTTGTAGCAAAGGATAACTTCAGAAATGGAGAATTTCAACCCACCAAGCATGATAGTGAAGATAATCCTGTGGTAGAGCATAAGTCCTACTAGAAGACGCAGTTCATTTGGATGTGTTAAAACTGAGCATACTGAACATGCCTTTCAAGGAACTCCATCGATTCCAAGTTACATGACTGCTACTGAGTTGGCAAAAGCAAAGCTTCGTGGTCATTCTCCAAGGTTAAATTGACATGTTCAGGAGAAGGGAACTCTTATAATAAGGAGACATTAATGGGAAACCAAATTCTATATCACCAAGGACTCAAAGATTGTTGCCACAGGTTCAATCAACCCTGGGCACATTAAAAGTGATCGATCTCTTTGCACTAGTAGGAAGTCAATTCTCTGTTCATCTTTCTTTGGAGCAATTTCTTGAAAAGCTGACATTGTCTTTTTTCTTTCAGAAAAGGCAATCCTTATTCAGGTTGATTGGCAAAGGCAATAGATATTTGAGCTTCTCTTGATATTTTATGCATTTGGAGTATCTTTTGAGTTAGTAATTAATGTGAATCTCTGGATAGACCTTTTATATATTGTGAGTTTAGATTACATATGTTGGACTTGATATTCGCTCTAAATGTCTTGTGAGCCCTAAAATGCACCAAATTATGTTGTATATACAAAGAATATACCAAGTTTCATAATCATGACATGACTGCTAACCTACATTGTTATGAGTTCACATGGGACAGTTGATTCATTGACTGTAAACTGTCACATTGTAGTTTTTTTTTCTTCAAAATGTTTTGAGAAGGATTTGAATATTATGCATGCTGTGAGCCAATATATGTTCTATTTTATGATGTATAATAATACGGGTTTGACTTAAGAAGCGCTGGAACTAGCCTTTAATATCTTGTGAAGCATGTACTGATGATATAATTTGGGTAAATTTGAGAACTTTGTTTTCAGTTTTCACTACCATGGTTTATGGTGAATATATTTGATGCACACAGGTAGATTAGTGAAGAAAATATTATTAAAGGTGGTGTTACTAATATTTTTTGGGAAGCATTTATGTGGAATCTCACCACCTCTTTTATGCTACAGCTAGAGGGGGGGGGGAGTGGAGGAAGAAAGCCAATTTTTTGGATTCCAGAAAAAAACCTTATTTAAGTGCATGCATGATTATAACAAGAAATATATTCAAGCTATTATTGATACCCGAAGAAAAACATGATTGTAAGTTAAACATGAATTCAAAATAGAAAATGGTTATATCTTAATCTTTCTTCGGGCCTTGATACATTTGTCCTACCCTTTGAAGCTTTAAGAAATAAAGTTCCTTTGATTAAATTTTATGGTTCTGACATTTAGACCACACAAGCTCATTGCTTCTTGTTGTCCTTTGGTCAACATGGCATTCAACACACAGTAATTGTCTAAGTTCAATCTTATATGTTTGAATTAGTGTTGCATTAAACAAACATTTTTTTCAATGGTTGGTATTCTACTCCTACCCATCTTGATTGAACAAATATAATCTAGAAATTGCACTAGATGTTGCAAAGGAAACATGATAAGGAAATAACATATAACACTAATTAATGCTTCTTTGACAACTGTTGAAATATAGAAAAATATCAAGAAAAGGAAAGCACCATGCTACAATGAAATCTTAGTGCAATACTGCTTTCTTGACCCTTACAAATCATGAGGCCTATGTTGAAGTTAAAGACCTTGTTTGATTATGCTAAAACGAATGCATCATAAATAAAGAAATAGATCGTGATTTTCTACCTTCTAAGTTTAATCTTGGCACATTAATATTGATAATGACTGTTAGGGTCCCACCCTAACCCCCTTATTCATGTCATGGGATCACGTCATAGTCAAGAGTCAATAAAGTCCATATTAATATTTGTAAGTGGTTAACCCAGTTAGTTGCAAATGGGACCACAATTAGTTGTAAATGGGCGGTAGTATTAAATTAAATGGGCGGTAGTATTAGATAGATGGTATTAATAAAACCCACGGTATTGGCCCGTGGTATTGCATGTAAGAGTCATATATAAAGGATAGAGACTCCCTGCGAGGAGCATCGTGTCTTGTTTTGTAATCGAGCTCTGCTCTATTGGAGGTTGCCCCCTCGAAGAGGCCTGTGAACATTTCTCTCTGAGTAATAAAATCATTGCTATTCTGTGTTCTGGATATATTTTCTTCGCATATTCTGTGTTCTCGGTAATTTTTCTCGCATATTCTCGATTCGGTATTGCTTTGCAGGTTAAGAAGCATAACAAGTGGTATCAGAATACTTTCCAGGGCTCAGTGGGATCTCCAAATTTTAGCGAAATTTTTTTTTGGCTAGAGACGTGTTCCGGCGTCTTTAAACCACGGGATCTGTCGTTGAGTACATAAACCTGCAGATTTGGGGAGGCATGCACGCAGGAAATACAAGAGGTGGTCACATCTGTTGGACTCCCTTGTAACCCCTGTGGGTACCCCTTCGAGTAGTAGCGCATTAGACAGAACCGCGCACGGACTATCTTCCACGTACCCTCTGGGTATATAGGAAGCCCCATAGCTACCTTGAAGCCTTGCCATAGATAAACTTTCGGCTGTCTTGTGGCTACAGTACACTGAGAACAGCACTCGGAGAGATTACTCGCCCGTACGATAGGGTAGTCGGGTTGTACGGCTAAGTGTACGGTCGATCCTACTTAGTTAGAGCCCTGCAACATTGGGCCGAGTACTACTGTCAGACCCTTATGTATATTGCGATCTGTAGCACCTGACACTCCTCAAGACCATAGTTCCCTTTCTATCGGGGGATTGCACATCATTTATTCCAGATCAGCGAGTGCAGCAGCAGCAGACATCAGTCCCGCCGCTCTATCCGATCAGCAGAAGCAGTGATCCACGATCCAGATCTCTCAGATCCACCAGATCGGTGTAGTGGTGAAGGGTTCCTGTGCCTGGCTTTAATTTTCGCAGGATCTTCCGAAGCACTTATTTGTGATCTAGCCCATTAGCATCAGGACAACGAGCTAAGCAAGGTGGTACCATTCAATTTCTGCACAAAAAAAAAATTTGCGGTCCCAATTTTTCAGCAAGTTGGTGTATGGTAGCAACTAGAGCTCAAGCAATGGCCAATGAAAGACTAGACAAACTGGAAACAAATCTGAACGAGCTCAACACTAAGTTTGACAAAATATTGCAAGCACTCGATAAGGGCAAGGAGCAATCTCTCGAGGACCCCTATAATGACCATGAGGGTGAGTCTAGCCACTCTCCTCACGCATGGCGCACCCATCCACCACCCAACAGAAATCTCCCACTCAGTCAGCGACCTCCCAAGTTGGATATGCAGAAATTTGACGGTTCTAACCCGTCCGCATGGCTAGCCCAAATGGAGCAGTATTTCGAATTAAATCGTATCGACGAACAGTGGACTAAGATTAGAGTGGCGACCATGTACTTGGACAGTCAACGATGGCAATGGGCGTTATGGCATCAGCGTCGCAATGCACCTTTTTCGAGGTGGGACCAATTTACCAAAGCTCTTCGAGATCGCTTTGACCAGGGAGACTCCTTTTTGGGCAGTCTCACTAAGCTCCGACAGACGGGTACAGTGGATGAATATATCACCGCCTTTGAAGCCTTAGCCTTCCGCACTCACCATCTCTCCGATGATTTCTACACGGAATGTTTTATCAGGGGTCTTAAAGAAGCCATCAAAGCTCAAGTTCTACTCCATCACCCTCCCACATGGATGGAAGCTTGCCAAGTAGCCCATAAGGTGGAACGTGCCATAACAGCCCAATACAGCCGCAACAATTTCCCCACTAAAGGCCGTCCCCCACAAGCTCATACCATGACTCAGACA
>APFE031148861.1:0-21942 GCA_000404065.3 Pinus taeda
ACAAATCCCGATACTACTGGCTCTTTCAACAACAGTCCACGGAGCGTGAACTGAGGTCTCACCTGAAGTAGTATGGGAGGGTGCTAGAACCAAGTTTCTGCACCTTGGAGGTGTTTGATGTTTTCAATTGGTCTGCAACTTGACCATGCACACACATCCCTGTGCACACTTACCCATACCTCGCAGCCTGAGATGGTGCCTTCGCAAAACCTTACTAGGGGGACGAACAATGTTATTACCCAATTCCTTACTAGTAATCCTATCTAATTCAATCAACCTAGCTTATTTGTATGCTTTCAGTTATGCTTAACAATATTCACAATTCATACAAGTGTGCACAGTAAATAAATAGTATAATTTCAATTCATATCCAACAGATAATAACCTACGATAGATACACATAATTCAGATAAAACGTCTCTTTATTATTCTTTCTCTTCAGGTACAAACTCTATTCTACCCTGCAGACTCAGCTGTAGGGGTCCGCGCACTCAGTTGTAGACTCTACTAGGGCTCTACGCACTCAGCTGCAGAGCCTCTTCCCACTACTATGACCCAAGACACACTTAGATGCTTGCTCTATGCTTCTATCTCATACATTTCTCTTCCTTTTGTCTCTACTTGACTGACTTTTACACTTAGAGCTTCACTCTATTTATACAATCCCATGGCCCACAAACCATGGGTAGGCTGACATTACATTCAAAACTTATGGCGGACAACCCTATGACTCTATCATACATTCCACACCTGCAATTTGTAGAGATTTACAATAATATTACTCAACACTTGGGTTTTGAGCGCCAAAACATGTTGTGGGGGTAATTTCATGCCCAACAGGCCCCCAACACAAACATCGTGACTTGCCCTCGAGTCACTCGGTCAGCGTAGTGATCTTGGCATGGAGTCCATCCAACTGCTCTTGAATGGTACTGATGTCAACAATGCACTGAGTTGTTGCTTGCTGAACCTACTGCATCCATTCTTCTGAGACCTCTATGACCGAATTGGTTACTTATATATGTACCGACATTTGTTGCGTATGTTTATAGTCCCGCGCCCTTGTTCGGCTCCTCGGTTCACGAAGACTGTGCTTCGGCTGGCTAATATGATAGCCGACCCACCCATGTAGGGCTTCAAGCGGCTGCCATTTAATTTTCCTAGGAAGGGTTCTCCATTCATCTTGACTAGCTAGACCGTGCCTTTGTCTATGACCTCCTTAACCACATATGGTCCCAGCCAATGCATTGTGAATTTTCTTGGAAATTTTCTAAACTTACTGTCATATAGCATCACTAAGTCATTTACCTTGAAGGAGCGCAACTTGATATGGTGGTCATGCTAGGATTTTTCACGTTGATTTTGTACCTGGTGATGAAACCCAGCCAAAAACTGCTCTTCCTCAAGTTCTTCCAATTGTGTGAGTCATTCCTCCAGAGCTTCATGGCCCGTCATTCCTATGAGCATTGCTATTCACAAACTAGGTACGATATATTCCATCGACATGACAACTTCCACATAGTAAACTAACCGGAAGGGTGTCTGTCTTGTCAGTTTCTTGCACATTGTCCTATAAGCCCATAGCACAGTAGGTATGCATAGATCCCAATCATTTCACTAGGTGTTGTACACTTTGGTCAGCGCAGTCTCTAGTATTTTGTTGAAAGCTTCTATAGTCCCATTAGCTTGTGGGTGGTACGGTGTACTTTTCTGATGATACACTTGGAACTCTTTGGTTAGCACGCTGATGGTTTCATTCAAGAAATGTGTTCCAAGATCACTCATTAAGATTTTTGGACAGCCAAATTGGGTCAAAACGTTTTTGAACAAAAACTTCACAGATGTAGCGGTTGTGTACTCTTTGACTGGTTGCATTATAGCCCATCGTGTAAGGTATTCCATCGCGGTGATGATGTAGCGAGTGCCTGTCTTTCCTTGAGGTTTGATTGGTCCCAAAAAGTTGATTGCCCATTTTTCGAATGGATGCAGTGTCATTTGTGGATTTAATGTCATTTCATCTCTCCGTGATGGTTTTCTAGTTCTTTGACATATATACTAGGCCTTACAGTGTGCTTTCAAATCCTGGTGCAGGGTTAGCCACCATAACCCCGTGTGAAGAATATTTTGTGTGGTTTCACATCTTGCATAGTTTCCTCCTGTAGCACTTCCATGTGCTTTCGAGAGGATCTGAATTCATTCAAATTCAGGTACATATATTCACAATATCTCATCATTTCCCATTTTTTATAGGTGCCCTGCAATGACAAATAAATTCGCAGCACGCACGACCAATTCCTTCTTTTGTTAGATAGAGTATTCCTTTGACACAGTCTCTATTGTCAAAAAATGGATAATATCTTCGAAGTGCTCGTCCGCGACGCGCAATGCAAAGACCTGTGCATCCCATAATCCTTCCTCCAAATTAATGGGTTCCTTGCCTGTCTCAATGCATGATAAATGATCTGGTCCTACGTTCAGGCATCCTAACTTTACTACAACCTCAAAATCATATTCCTCGAACAACAAGAGCCACCTGCATATGTGGCCCCCCAACACAGGCTTATTAACCATGTATTTAGGCACAGAATGATCAGTATACATCTTTAAATGTCCTATGAGCCAATAGTGTTGATAATTTTGGAGCACATACACCATCGCCAACCCCTCATGCTTAGTGGTGGAATAGTTCTTCTCTACTTTGGACAACCTCTGACTTTCAAATGCAATAGGGTGATCCAAGCCTTCCCCACCCTCCTATGTGAGTACTCCTCCTAGCGTGATATACAATGCATCAAAATGGACATGAAACTCCATGTCTCACTTGGGGAATACCAGGATTGGAGCGGAGGCCAATTTCCCCTTCAAGACATCCAAAATTTCCATGCAATCATCATTCTAGAAAAATGTAACATCCTTTTTCAATAGCTTTTCCAATGGCGCGGTGATTTAAGCATAGCTCTTGGTAAAATTTATGTAGTATCTAGTGTGTCCCAGGGTAGCACGCCGTTGTTTCAAACTACGCGGTGCTTCCAAATTTAGAATAATGACAATATTTGCAGGGTCCACCATCAGTCCTTGTTTGCAAACTAGATTTCCCAACAAGTTTCCAAAGGGAACGAGGAATGTGCACTTCTTAAGGTTCAGCGCAATCTAGTGTCATTGACAAGTATCCAGCATCAAGAGTAAGCTTGCTATATGGTGCTTAACTAATCCGAAGACAGTCCAATCATCCAAATAGACCTCCAAGAACTTGTAGATGCATTCTTTGAACGCAGCAACAATGATGCGCGAAACAATGCCTTGCATATTCCTCAATCTAACCTCATTCCATTGTGAAGGTCATTTTGCTCCTGTCTTCTTGCACGATCTTGATCTGATGGTACTCTAAGAATCCTTCCGTGAATGACTATGCTTCCTGGCTGCCAACATTTTCCAATACTTCATCTGTGAATGGTGTTGGGAATGGGTCGTGTACATATGCATCGTTCAACTTCCTGAGGTCCACGCATATTCTTATTTTTCCCTTCTACTTCTTCTCCTGCACTACCATAGGACTCACCCAGGCCGATTCTTCCACTGGCTCAATAATTCCAGCTGTGAGCATTTTGTCCAATTCTTCGTGGACCTTTTCCTTATATTTCATATTCAAGTGGTAAGGCCTCTACTTCACCAGCTTCACGTCGAGTTTTAGGGTGATCTTCATAATCCCTAAGTTTCCAATGGTCCCTTTTAGATCCATAATTTTGGTTGGGAACAAGTCTTGTTATTTGCGGAGTAACTCAATGACCTTATCCGCTATGGCATCATCCCAATAGTCTCCAAGTGTTGCATACTTTGGTTCCTCCTTTGCTCCAATGTTTACCTACTTCATTTTTTGCGGCGCACTGATGTCGGGATCCTCAATAAATGCTCCTCGAACCCCGCAATAGCCTTCCTTTTATCGAATGTTAATATTTCATGGGTCTTCATCATCTTCCTCAACATTTATAGTGTAACAGTCCAACATGCAGCTCAGCTTTGTCACCCATTCTGGCTAAAGCACTTCCATTGGCTCTTGGGGTATTCTGAAAATAACTACTTTTACTGCTTGTAGCGCATCATCAATAGTATCTTACCAACAATCTTCAAACATGAAGGTTAGCATGAATCCTTCACATAAGATATCCCATTCACTCATGCCATGGCGGAGCTCTGTCTCAATATACCAATTCATGGGTATGACATCTAGAGTATGATAAAACAAATGCACCCATTCAAGGTATGGCTCTTCGCTGTAGAATTTGGTCCATTTCGTGAGGTGTGTACATGGATTGTCATGTTCGTCATACTTGTCTATTAGCTGCATTTGTGGTTTCCCAAATTGTAGGTGTATCATCGCTCTACATCCGTGTCGATCCTCAAAGCTTCTCTAATGCATACCCCACCACCTTGCGGGCATAGCACACAGTGCCCATTTCAGAGTGTCAAAATGCTATTGTTCTGGCACTTCTCTTTCAAATTCGTTTAGGAATTCATCCATCGTTGTTAACCCGTCATACAGAGGTAGATTTCTTGCCTCAGTTGTCATGCAATGCAATGATCTTACCATCTTGTTGAAATTGCGTGTGGTTACCTCATGTAACCGGTTCTGCCACCATTCTATTTTCTCATCTGTATCTAATGTGTAGGAGCATTCACGCTCCCACAAAATTCTGTCATCTGCTGTTGGATTCACCCAATTCTTTTCTTGAGTAGTTATCTTGTAGATACAGTCTAGCTCATCGTCGTGCACTGGCTCTGTGTAGCGGGATCCTTCAGTAGGGTCTAAAGGTACCACTAAGAACAATGACTTTTTCTCAAAAAAACATTTTGTGCTTTTTCATATTTATGACTCCATTCATATCAGTAGCCCAATCTATTCCTAGTAGCATGGGATAGGGATTGATTTCATCTACAATCTCTATCACCTATAAATATGCAAGTGCGTTCACACCTTCAATGCCTACCATTATTCCCTGCAATCTTCCCATCGGTAGGATCTTCTGCTGGTTTTCCATTCACAATTGAATAGGGGACCATTGCAACGTGGGCCTACCCATACACTCCCATGTCTGCTTTGGTAGAACATTCGCATCCGATCGTAGATCCATAATTACTTGATCCATTTAATATTCCCCGATATCGTAGGGATACAATTGATTTCTATGTTGCATTCTTATAGAAAACTATCAATGCATTGTAATATAGATAATTTTCTAACCTTAGGCTCCATTTTTATTAATCAAATAGAAATTTCCTTTATACAAGGGAAAGCTTAAAATAAGGTACAATGATGGATTTGGATATTATTGGCATCAAGGTCAAATCCCACTTGAGTTGAATAACATGAGAAATGTCAAAGTGGTGGATTTGTGATAGCCATGGAAATATTCAATGGACATTAATATAGATCGATAATTTGAAGGAACCTTATTTAGTGACAATTCCATTGGTGGCATCATTTCTTTGGCTTGGAATAAGCTTTAATTGTATAGTGTTGGTCCCCTCAAGATGTTTTTGCATTTTGAAAACTATGATGAAAATAATCTACAAATATTCTTGGAGGTTAAAATCAACATAATGCAATTCATTAACTTAACATGTCCATTAAGCCAAATGAATTTAGGGTTCCTTGCAACCCATGTAATATAACATCTCTATGGACCTAACACATTATTTAATCAAACTACATAAGAGTTTTAGATTTGTAGACTTAGATCAGTAGGGGACTTTATGTTTGATTACTCTTAATGGTTTTTCTAGGGATCCCACCTTCAAATTCAATCTCTTTTATATATACGTTATGTATCGGTGCATGTAGTTTATCCTCCTTAGGATTTGTAACTTACCCTTGAGTTATTTCCCATACTTGTCCCTAATATACACTCTATTTCATATTCCTTTTATGTGCCAAGGACCCATGTATATTTCATGCTTCAGGTTTTTAATGGCCCATATATCTTTCATGTTGGCAGACAAGAACTAGTAGTAAAAAAAGGTAAATATCCTCATTGTTTCCACAAAATAACCAAGAATAAGAACAATAAAAGGCCTCGTTGCTACCACACAAGAATTAGAAGCTAGAGAAAAATAATATGTTGTTGCTCCACAATAATCAACAATGGAAGAAAAGGTAGCTAAAAGTGGAAAACCGCATTTGTTAATGCCATATCTCTCTTGCTTGATCCATGAGCATTTTTAGATACACATTTTTGAGAAGCACATCCAAGAAATTATACCTCTTTTTTAGCATTGGGAAAGGATAAAACTATCATGTATATAAGCATAGGCTGCATCACAACAACTTACAAGAAAATAAGGGATTATGAATTTCCTAAAGAAAAAATGTTTTCATCATTGAGTTCGTTATGTGTAACAACAATTATCAGTTTTTTTAGTATGAAAACAACAATGGGGTATGTCAGCTTGTTGGGGCTTGACCCAGGTTCGAAGGTGATTTATCTTGGTACTACTGGCCCTTTCAGCAATAGTCCACAGAGCGCGGACTGAGGTCTCACCTGAAGTAGTATGGGAGGGTGCAAGAACCAGGCTTCCGCACCTTGGAGAAGTCTAACATTTTTAATTGGTTCACAGTTAGACCCTGTACACACATCGCTACGCGCACTTACTCGTACCTTGCAGCCTGAGATTCTGCCTTCGCGCAGCCTTACTCAGGGGCCGAAAAATGTTATTACCTAATTCCTTATTAGTAATCCTATCTGATCTGATCAACCTAGCTTATTTGTATGCTTTTAGTTATGTTTAACAATATTCACAATTCACACAAGTGCGCACAGTAAATAAATTGTATAATTGCAATTCATATCCAACATATAATAACCCAAGATAGATACACATAATTTAGATAAAACTTCTCTTTATTCTTCTTTCTTTTCGGTTACTGAATCTATCCTACCCTATGCACTCAGCTGCAGAGGACTGTGCACTCAGCTACGGACTGTACTAGGCCTTTATGCACTCAGCTGTAGAGCCTCTTCCCACTACTATGACCCAAGACACACTTAGATGCTTGCTCTATGCTTCTATCTCATACTTTGCTCTTTCTTTTGTCTCTACTTGACTGAATTTTACACTTAGAGCTTCACACTATTTATACAATCCCATGGTCCATGGACCATGGGTAGGCAAACATTATATTCAAAACATAGGGTGGAAAACCCTATGACTCTATCATACATTCTATGCTCGCAATTTGTGGAGCTTTACAATAATATTACTCAACACTTGGGTTTTGAGCCCTAAAACATGTTGCGGGGGGGGGGGATTCCATACCCAACAGTCCCCCGACACAAACATCATGACTCACCCTCGAGTCGCTCGGTCAGCGTGGAAATCTTGGCACAGATTCCCTCCAACTGCTCTCGAACACTACTGATGTCAGCACGACACTGAGTTTCTGCTTGCTGAACATGCTGCATCTGTTCTTTTGAGACCTCTGTGGCAGAATTGGTTCCTTACATATGTACTGCATCTGCTGCATATGTTTATAGTCTCGCACCCTTGTTTGGCAACTCGGTTCACGAAGACTATGCTTTGGCCAGCTAGTCTGATAGCCAGCCCACCCGTGTAGGGCTTCAAGTGGCTTCCATCTACTTAGCCTGGGAAGGGTTCTCCATTCAGCTTGAATAGCTAGACTATGCCTCTGTCTGTGACCTCCTTAAGCACATATGGTCCCAGCCAGTGCATTTTGAATTTTCCTGGAAATGTTTCAAACTTACTGTCATATAGAAACACTAAGTCTTTTACCTTGAAGGAGCGAAACTTGATATGGTGGTGGTGCCAGGATTTTCCACGCTGCTTTTATACCTGGTGATGAAACCAAGCCAAAAACCTTTCTTCCTCAAGTTCTTCCATTTGTGCGAGTCGTTCCTCCAGAGCTTCATTGCCCATCATTCCTGTGAGTTCTACTATTCGCAATCTAGGTATGATATATTCCATTGGCATGACAACTTCCACACCATAAACTAACCGGAAGGGTGTCTATCCTATCAGTTCATTGTACATTGTCCTGTAAACCTATAGCATAGCAGGTACGTGCGTATCCCAATCGTTTTACTGCGTGTTGCGCACTTTGGTCAGTGTAGTCTCCAGTATTTTGGTGAAAGCTTCTATAGTCCCATTGGCTTGTGGGTGGTACGGTGTACTTTTATGATGATACACTTGGAACTCTTCGGTGAGCATGCTAATGGTTTCATTCAAGAAATGTGTTCCACAGTCACACATTAACATTTTTGGATAGCGAAATCAGGTCAACACATTTTCGAACAAAAACTTTGCAGCCATAAAGGTCGTGTAGTCTTTGATTCGCTGCACTACCACCCATCATGTCAAGTACTCCGTCGTGGTGATGATGTAGCATGCGCCCATCTCTATTTGAGGTTTAATTGTTCCCACAAAGTCAATTGCACATTTTTCGAAAGGTTGCAGTGTCATTTGTGGATTTAATGGTATCCTCTCTTTCCATGATGGTTTTCCAGTTCTTTGACATATATCCCAAGCCTTATAGTGCACTTTCGAATCTTGTTGCAGGGTTGGCCACCATAACCTTGTGTGAAGAATCTTTTGTGTGGTCACGCATCCTGTGCATTGTCCTCCTGCAGCACCCCCATGTGCTTCCACAAGGATCTAGCTTCATTCAAATTCAAGTACGTATCTTCACAATATCTCATCATTTCCGATTTTGTATAGGTGCCCCGTGATGACAAAGAAATTCATCGCACACACCACCAATTCCTTCTTCCGTTGCATAGAGTATTCCTTTTATGCAGTCCCTCTTATCAAAAAATGGATTATACCTTCGAAGTGCCCATCCTCGATGCGCACCGCAAAGAACTGTGCATCCATTAATGCTTCCTCCAGATTAGTGTGTTCCTTGCGTGTCTCAATGCATGATAAATGATCTGGTCCTGCGTTCAGGTGTCCCAACTTTACTACTACCTCAAAATCATATTCCTGGAACAATAAGAGCCACCTGCATATGTGCCCCCCCAACACAGGCTTATTGTCAAGGTATTTCAGCTTAGAATGATCGGTATACATCTTGAAATGTCCTCTGAGCAAATAGTGTAGGTATTTTTGTAGCACGCACACCATCGCCAACCGCTCACACTCAGTGGTGGAATAGTTCTTCTCTACTTTTGATAACCTTCGAATTTCAAACACGATAGGGTGATCCAAGCCTTCCTCACCCTCCTGTGTGAGTACTGCTCCCAGTGTGATACGCGATGCATCAACATGGACATGAAACTCCATGTCCCACTTTAGGAAGACTAGGAATGTAGCAGAGGCCAATTTCCCCTTCAAGACATCCAAATGTTTCATGCAATTGTCATTCCAGCAAAATATAGCATCCTTTTTCAATAGTTTTTCCATCGACGTGATGATTTGAGCATAGCCCTTGATAAACTTTCTGTAGTATCCAGTGTGTCCCAAGGTAGCGCACTGCTACTTAACACCGTGCGGTGCTTCCAAATTTAGAATAACGACAATATTTGCAGGGTCCGCCATCAATCCCTATTTGCAGACCACACGTCCCAACAGGTTTCCAAAGGGAATGAGGAATGTGCACTTCTTAAGGTTCAGCGTAATCTGGTGTCGTCAGCAAGTATCCAGCATCAAGCATAAGCTTGCTATATGGTTCTTAGCTAATTTGAAGACAATCCAATCATCTAGATATACCTCTAAGAACTTTTGGATGTACTCTTTGAATGCAACAACAATGATGTGTGAAAAGATGGCTGGCGCATTCTTCAATCCAAATGGCACAATGTTGTATTGATAGAAGCCCCATTCTGTTGTGAAGTCTTTTTTCTCCTGTCTTCTTGCATGATCTTGATCTAATGGTACCCTAAGAACCCATCTGTGAAGGATTATGCTTCTTGGCTACCAACATTTTCCAATACCTCATCTGTGAACGATGTCAGGAACAGGTCGTGTACATAGGCGTTGTTTAGCTTCCTAAGGTCCACGCATATTCTTATTTCACCCTTCTGCCTCTCCTCATGCATTACCATATGACTTAGCCAGTCAGATTCTTCCACTGGCTCAATAATTCTAGCTGTGAGCATTTTGTCTAATTCTTCATAGACCTTTTCCTTATATTTCGTATTCCAGCAGTAAGGCCTCCACTTCACCAACTTCACATCAGGTTTTAGGGTGATCTTCATAATCCCTAAGTCGACAATGATCCCTTTTAAATCCGTAATTTTGGTTGGGAACAAGTATTGTTATTCGTGGAGTAACTCAACAACCTTATCCACTGTGGTATCATCCCAATAGTCTCCAAGCATTGCATACTTTGGTTTCACCTCTGTTCCAATGTTTACCTACCTACTTCATTTTAGCAACACGGTGATGTCAGAATCTTTAATAAATGGTCCTCAAACCTTGCAATAACCTTCCATTTCTCGAATGTTAATATTTCATGGGTCTTCATCATCCTCCTCAACATTTACATTGTAACACTCTAGCGCGTAGCTCAGCTATGTCACCCATTCTTGCTGAAGCACTTCCACTGGCTCCTAGGGTATTCTGAAAATAATTGCTTTTACTGCTTCTAGCACATCATCAACAGTATCCTACCAATGATCTTCAAACATGAAGGTTAGTAGGAACCCTTTGTGTAAGATATCCCATTCGCTCATGCCATGGCAAAGCTCTTTCTTAGTAAACCAATTCATGGGTATGACATCCAGAGTATGATAGAAAAAATACACCCATTCAGGTTGTGGCTCTTCACCGTAGACCTTGGTCCTTTTCACAAGGTGTGTATCTGGATTGTCACATCTATCATACTTGTCTACTAGCCGCATTTGTGTTTTCCAAAATTGTACTTGAATCATCCTTCTACATCTGCAACAATCCTCAAAGCTTCTTTGATGCGTACCCCACCACCTTGTGGGCATAGCATGTAGTGCCCATTTTAGAGCGTCAAAATGTTGTTGTTCTGGGACTTCTCTTTCAAATTTGTTCATGAATTCATCCATCGTTATTAACCCATCATACATAGGCAGATTCCTTGCCTCGGTTGTCATGCAACACAGTGATCTTACCATCATGTTGCAATTGAGTGTGGTTACCTCATGTAACCAGTTCTACCATCGTTCTATTTCCTCATCTGAATCTGATGTGCAGGAGCTTTCGTGCCCCCACGAAATTCTGTCATCTGTTGTTGGATTCACCCAATCCTATTCTTGAATAGTTATCTTGTAGATATAGTTTACCTGGTCGTCGCGCACAGGCTCTGTGTAGTGATATCCTTCCGCAGGGTCTAAAGGTGCCATTGCGTAGTGACTTTTTCTCAAAAATAATTTTGCGTGCTTCTTCTTCATATTTATGACTCCATTCATATCAGTAGCCCAATATATTCCTAGTAGCACGGGATACGGATTGATGTTATCTACAATCTCTATCACCTTGAAATCTCCAAGTGCACTCACACCTCTATCTCTACCATTATTCCCTGCAATCTTCCCATTGGTAGGATCTTCTGCTACTTCGCCATTCACAATTGCATAGGGGACCATTGCAACGCAAGCCTACCCATATGCTTCCATGTCTACTTTGGCAGTACATTCACATCCAATCCTAGATCCAGAATTACTTGATGCATTTCATATTCCCTGATTTGCACAATCAATCTCATTTCCCTTCCTTTTCACAATGCATGCTTTCCAAGTTTTTGGACCATGCATGGTTCTCCTGACCCAGTGATAAGTTCCTGTAGTCCCTTCACCACTTTGCTGTCACACAATAGTTTCATGCATGTCTCTAGAAAGGTAGTGAGCATTGAAAGATCGGTCCCTGGTTCTAGTTGATCCTTACTACCTGAAGTGGAGGCCTCTGTGAAGTTCTTCCGAGCTTCCATGAATGTCTCTTTCATGCAATCCGAATCAAATTCAGGTTCCTTTGTAGGAGCCTTGCGAACCGACGCACTTTCTTCAGGTTGCTTACCTTTGTCATCTCCTGTCGTGATACCACCTCGGAGCACTATGTTTAACTTTGGTTCCTCTTTGCACGGTTCAGAGCTCATCATTTGCAAATTCTGAGTCGGGGGAGGCTGGAGTGCCCTTTATCGCGCAACCTCATTATCAATGTAGGGAATTCCTCCATCTCATGATCAAAATGAGTACAATATAAACATTATTCTCTCATCAAATTTGTACAATCACAGAATAATACCCTGGCCCTCCATAATTGTAGCAAATCAGTTGTTTGTAACCCCTTCCTGGTCCAATTCCTTCTCGACCTCGTCCACATCCCTAAAATCTTGCACGCGCCATCCCTGCATTTGGATCGAGGGCTCGTGTTTTGGTCTGCACTCTGTAGTTAGGAATCCAATCCATCATCATCTCATAACTTCTACAAGTGTTCTCATCATGGCCTACCGACCTGTAGAAATTACAGAACAATTGTTGGGATGCCTGTGTATACTTCTGTAATAGGTGACAGTTATCAGTAGTGTGTCTTCCTCCTATCTAAGAAATTCAACACCATAATGCAGGCACCACGCTCGATCTTGCTTGTTCCTCTAATCTTCAAGGCATCGGTCCTCCCCCCACCAAGTAATTCACGAAAACTGGACATTGGTCCTTGCGATGACCCTAGCCTTTGCATTTTTACACATCGTACCTCCTCGTGCACTTCTAGGCGAGTTGTCCTGTCTTGTTTCAAACTCTACATTTCTAGACACAAATTTTGTAGTTGTGAGTGGATTTTTTGAACTCCCAGGCCAAGATCTTGTATTGGAGTCTCATGCAGTCTCATTGCAATATCCAAAGCCTCAGCCTGGGTGGATAACTTCTATTGCAACAACCTCATCCTTAAATGTGGCATTAGTGATGCTACAAGCCATGCGCGGTGCTGCCCATCTGTCAAGGTCATGTTGGCTTCATGAATCGTACTTTTTAGTCTCTGATCCAGAACCCATTGGGTTTTGCCTTGAAGCATCACGATTTCCTTAAACCTGATAATCGATTGTGTCTTTGACTTTGGCCTGCTAAATTCTCTGTTCAGCGCAGCTTGGATATCTGTGATCCTCGCATTTTGGTGATCATTAGAATCCTTAATGTACCACGTTAGTGCGTGATCTTGCAATGCTCTTACCAACGTTGCCTTATTTATATTATCATCCACAACTCCTTGTGCTTCCCATACAACCTTTACCATGAACCAAAATTGGTCTGGATCTTCCTTCGCTACTCCTCTAAATATCAGAAATTTTATCGCACTCGCCATATTGAACTGTGGTGGTGGCGGAGGTGGTGTGCGTAGATATGGAGGTGACGGTGTTGATATTGGTGGTGGTGTAGGTGGTGGTGGTATGCGCAGAATTCACTATCTTATCAAACTAATAGCGCTTCTTGGAGAAACTTTCCCTAGTTCTTCTTTACTTTCATGTCCTGTCCAAATCAAGGGACTATTTTCTATCTCTATGCTACCTTCATTTCTATATATCCTTCCACTTCGCGTAGTCCCAAACATTAATTTATTCGCATAACTCACTTTTCACATAACAACATTTTAATCCAAGTGTTCAATGATTTAATATACTTACCTCCCAGTCCCTTGAGGAAGTGTGGTTCCGCCTCGTTGTAGCCGATGGTCCTATCTACCAAAAACGTAGTGATAAACCCTCCTAGAATTTGATCGAGCCAATGGTCCATAATGCACACGATCTTTATTCCGATGGTTCTAGTCTACACACTAATTCTGGAGTCCACACAATCGGTTTATTGAGACTACACCTTCCTTGACTGTCTGCTAGCTTTACGATTCACTTGTACAATTCAGAGGGGAAGGATGCAAAGAAAATTTCATGGATTTCCATATATAAGGAGCGCTCCAACCATTGTTCCTTTGATACTCATGGATTCTTGTTTTCCTACACCGTGAACTCATGAATCTTTTTGTCCAACCACCCTTCAATTTCTTTCTTTGTCGGGTTCTAGCGACACAACATCGGAAATCCCTCATGCAGATCTCAGTCCCGACAATGGAACCATTTGTTGGCTTCTTGGGGCCTAACCTAGGTTCAAAGGTGATTTAGCCAAACAAATCCCGGTACTACTGGCCCTTTCGGCAACATTCCATGGATTGCGGACTGAGGTCTCACCTAAAGTAGTATGGGAGGGTGCTAGAACCAGTTTTCCACACCCTGAAGATGTTTGATGTTTTCAATTGGTCGGTTGTTCTACCCTGCGTGCATGTCGCTATGCACACATAATTGTACCTCATAGCCTAAGATGTTGCCTTCATGCAACCTGACTCGGGGGTCGAACAATGTTATTACCCAAGTCTTTACTAGTAATCCTATCTGATTTGATCAAACTAGATTATTTGTATGCTTTTAGTTATGCTTAACAATATTCACAATTCATGCAAGTGCACGTAGTAAATAAACTGTATAATTGCAATTCATATCGAATAGATAATAACCCAAGATAGATACACATAATTAAGATAAAACTTCTCTTTATTATTCTTTCTCTTTGGTTACTGACTCTATTCTACCCTGTGCACTTAGTTGCAGGGGTCCACGCACTCAACTGCGGACTCTACTAGGCCTTTGTGCACTCAACTGCAAAGCCTCTTCCCACTACTACGACCCAAGATACACTTAGACGCTTTCTCTATGCTTCTATCTCATACTTCACTCTTCCTTTTGTCTCTACCTAACTTACTTTTACACTTAGATCTTCGCTCTATTTATACAATCCCCATGGTCTGCAGAACATGGGTAGGCCAACATTTCATTCAAAACTTAGGGTGGACAATCGTATGACTCTATCATACATTCTACGCCTACAATTCGCGGAGCTTTACAATAATATTACTCAACATTTGGGCTTTGAGCCCCAAAACATGATGAGGGTGGGGGGGTAGGATTCCATGCCCAAGAGGGTATGAAAGAAATAATAATGTAAAGAAGCCCTATTCTTGTTACACAAGAACTAGTAACAGGAAGTCCTATTAATGATATACATGAACGGATAATACGAACTAAAGTATCACCATGTCATAATACATAAACCATTATGATCTATTACTACTACTGTTATAACACTATTGCTAAGGCTCCTATTTTTAGGTGTAGAGAAGGATTTTTCTACATATTGAATTATGTGTATCAAATGGTCATTATTTTTTTGAGAAAAATGAATGAAATAGAATAAATATTCTTGCATAACTTCATAGAAACTTATTTTGTGGATAATGGATAAATTAAGCTTGCTACTACTGCTACAACACTCTTACTGCAACTCCTTGTACAAGGATGCTCCAACCTCCCCAAATTTGTTTTAAGCTCATTAAAATTGTTTTGAGGATGCTAATTTTGAAGTTTGAAGAATTCTTTATGAAAATTCATAGCATACATTTGAGACAAATGAAAAATGTTAACAACAAAGAGAGGTATGCAGTGAAAAAGGAAGTGTCCATACAATATGGATAATATAGAGGTACTAGGCTACAAGAGAACATGTAATGCTTTAAGCGGGGGGGATATGACAAGCCTCATAATTGGTATATTTTAAAATCCTATTTTCCCTATTCCTAATTATTTTTCACTTTCCTATGACTTCGTATTAGTCCTTTCTAATGCTTATATGTAGGATTTATACATAAAGTGTTTTCGTATTAGTCCTTTCTATTGCATTTCCTTGTTGTTTTACATGAATTTATTACTAAATATTAGAAAAATGTCATTTTTGTATTTGGCATTGAGTTAATATACAAGGAAGAAGTGTTAGATAGGTTATTTTTCATGTTTTAATGTCGTTATAGGGTGTATCCTAGTCATAGTTGTTGTTACCCTAGTGTTGCAATCACTATTGCAACTTTGGTGTCACAACTCATTGCTACAACTCTGGTGCATCAAATTTCTATTGAAACTCTAGCACCATAACTCCCTTTTATAACCCTAGTGTTTCAACTATAATTCTACAACTTATAGGTGCAACCCTGATGCGATATCTCATTGTAGCAACTCGTTGCAACTTTAATGTTGCAACTCTATGTTTTGCAACACTTGGAATCACAATTTAACAAAGGAACAATAGCCACTAAAACTTGTTGTTGCAACTCCGGGGTTGTGACATATTTTTACAACTCTTGTCTACAACTCTTGAAGCTACAAGTCAACAGTGGAACCATGAGCCAGTAGAATGTTTAGCTGATTGGAAACTCGAGTTCATGTTGTTACCCAATTGTTGTTCCATTATTTCAATTTGGATCGGTATTATATAAGATTAATCAAGTTGTTAATAATTATTTTAGAAATATGTATTGGACTATTTATTTTTTCTAATTATTAGCAAACCACATGAGAAATTTGTGGAAACATATTAATTGTATACTAATTATTAGCAAACCATATGAGAAACTTATGGATCTCATTTATTAGTTGGTATTTCATTTCTAAATGAAAGTTATCTATGAAAGGAGTTCCTCTCTCATTCCACGATGAGGATGCATTGAGTAACAACTGAATCCTAATGAAATAATTTAATTATTATTATTTTTTTATTTTAATTGGGGTTTGTAATTTCCATAATTTATATTTGAGTAATTAATTTTGTGTTTGCATGCATATTTATTTCCTTTGCATATTTATGAATATTAATTTCTTTTAACTATCTTAGTTAATTAAATTAATCTATGTTGTTAATGTAACAAGTATTCATAAACATCAGCATTGTGCTCTATGGAGGCATGACCCATTCCAATAGAATATAGTGTTATAAATTTTAGGTGGTTCTCTTTTCTAGTTGTGTAATTTAACTCTTTGGTTATTTATTCATGTAGAATTTATTTTATTTTCTTATGTAATTAATTTATAATTGTGTGATTTATTTAATTAATTATTCGATCATGCATGTATTTATTTATTTATGGAATTATTTATGCAATTGGTTTTTTATGTTTGTTTCTAATTTGACATACTTACACCTTATATTGGATTACATTCATTTGTGGTGTTTAATAAATGTTATTAACACAATAATTACATTTGTTGGTATTAGTAGAAACATAGATCATCTTGGAAATGACTAGTCCTCTCATTCATTTCTACCTATGTGATTTATTTCTTACCTCTGTTGTTTGTTCTACCTGTGTTGTGGGTTACAATGATAAGCTTCCTAAGCCCATTAAGTAGAAGTGTGCTATTTCTATACTTCAATTGTGTTTCTTTTTTGTGGATGGTCAAAACCTACATGAGCAATCCATCCCATTTGGAAAAGGTTTTTACTTTCTTGCAAGTGTGTTTGCTTTGTTTTTTCAAGTGTGTTTACTTTCCTCCAAGTGGGTTTCATTTCTTGTAAGTAGTTTTAATCACTTTACTCTTCAATTGGTAGAACCCTTCTAAGCTTTTAAACTGTCTATACTCCATCTACAAAGGTAACCATAAAATAACTAGTGGAAGTAGAGAGTGTAGCCTTCATATACAGTGGATGGTAACTTACAAGTTCCATACAATACCCAAGTTAACCATTAAATGCATAGTATTTTGATTGACTTTCTGAGCAAGTAGAAAGGTAATTAAAACGCTCATCATGGAACATACTATTTGGTTTCCTAATATGTGTGAATGATCTCTTTGAGTGTTGTTCTTAATCTTATTTAGATGTAACACGGTCAAATGTTAATTAAAGGGAGGTTTCAAGTGTGTTTAGGGGGATTTGACATACCCAAAAGTAGGCAAAATATTGAATCTATATATAGATTCATTCTATTATGGTGCTACTCACCCTATGCCAACAATGATGCACAATAGTTTCCAACTAGGTGACTCCACTTATATTCCCTACATGTGTGATTCTTATATGTAGTTTCCCATGTTGAATGACATATGTGTGTGTGTGTTTAAAGGCATTGAAATGTGCCTCTAGCCTGAAAATATTCTCTATAATGTGGCCATATACTGGTACATCAAAGAGCTCTAATACCATTTATGGTGTACTTAACCAACATAAACAACAAATTGGGAGTGATATGGAAAGAAATATAATTTGCATAAAAGTAAATAGAAGAGAAGATGATATTATGCCTATAGAACATACCCTTGTAATGATAATCTAGAAATAGAAAATATTGTTCATGAGGTTCTTTAAGGGGGAAACCCTCTATTGAGAAAATATCTAATGTAATAACAACATTTGAAAAAAAAATGCATAGGATTCTATCTCTACAAATAGTTTCTTTCTAAAAAAATCCTAATTACATATTTCCCAATTATAATGAGAAGTAATTACTTGCTAGGTCTTATTAAGACGATGACCTCAATTGTTAAATTATTGAATCTTAAGTTATGAAATGTAGGGTGATTAATATAGGACTTAACACATGGATTCACTTCTCCCCTCCCATTTTATTTAAATTCAATGACATCCCTTCGTAGGAGGTGGTATGAGTTCTCATTTTTTAATGCTGGTTAGCTATAAAATTCTTATTTTTAAAGAGTGAAATAGAATGCTTATAATATGTTAGGGCTTCCATCATATTTATCAACCCAAGCATATTGATTGATTTTTATTTTTCTCTTGAACATTTATTTTTTTACAATTCCTCCTTTTTGACACATGCAATCCCCCAACATCCTTCATGATTACGTTACCCCTAGTTTTAATCTTACCGTGTTTTGTGTCATTGAATTTCTTAAACTCTATAACCATTTTGAAGATGAATTTAAACTACTACTATGATGATATTTCCTTTTGATTGTGGGCCTAAATAATGACCCCTCCTCTAGGGGTATTCCTCTTAATTACATACCATTTATTGTGTTTTTCCTTGAGTGATGTGAGTTTTTTCTCCATATTCTCAAATTACACCTATAAGCTCTTCCATCTTGGATTTGTCATTCCAATGAACAAATCACTTTTGTTGAATGCTTGTCTCTTTGACTAAGGTCTTCTCTTTCCATATTCCCCTTGGTAGGAAAAGTGTGACATCCTCATTAATGAATCATTTCTACCCCCTCAAGATCCTTATTTTTCATTTCTGTAGTATGTGATCTCTATTCCACTCATTTTAGAGTGTGATCTTCAATGGTCTTTCTGTACCTACTTGACCTTATCATTTTACTACTATTTTCATTATTTTTGTTGGGATTTCACCCTCATGGGATATTTCAAGAACCATATCACTATCCCTTTTATGTCCTCATCCATGTATTTTTCCTTCACTTCTTTCAATCTAATGTTGGCACTACCTTCTCACTTGTGTTAATCGAGGATAATAGAGCTCAACTCCTTAGGTGTCACCTTATTTTTGAACATGTCCTCTCATGTTTGATTGTTTATTATCCTTGCCAAGTTTCCTTGTAATCCACAATAAAATGTTTATGGTCCCTTCCAAGTTCTATTAATTTTTACTTCTTCTTGAAATGTATATATCACTTCTCTATCCCTATTACCCATCCATATACATGGGTAACCTTGGGAGAATTTTTTTATCCTAAATTGTAGCTTTCTATATAGAAACCCTACCATGATCCATAGATAGCTAGCCTCAAATGCCTCTCATCCTTTTTTCTTTCAGTTCACTCATGGATTTAGCCTACTCAATTGATGAAGGATAATCATTTATTATGAGTTAAAATATTTTTTCATTCAAGTGCTTCCATTTGTCCTTAGACTAGTGTGAACTTCCTTAGGGACATTTATTTCACTATTTAGGAATGATCCAAACATGAGGCTCTAATGATGGTAGCACTCCATGTTATTAATAAATAGCACTTGTCATCATTCCTTGATGTCCTTTTTCTATGTTATAGCATCATTGAACACTCCTCTAGACCTGATGCTCTTATATGTCCTTGGGCAGTCCCTCTACCCTTGCATACTTGACTTTATCTTAAAAAAATATATATTTCGAAATCCATACGCCACTCTATCCACACAAAAACGTGTACATAAACGCGTCCCAAATCACTATACCTGCATACACTCTTTTAAATTTAAAAATAATAAATAGAATCTATTTTTCGGGTGGGGTTTACATTTTTTATCGAGATCCCACCTACACGAGCCCATTACTCAGAAAAAAAAAAAAACCTACTTTGAGGTGGTGTATATACACCCCTTAGGTAGGCCTAATGCATAGAACAAGAGAAATATCAACATTATACTCAATTTCCCTCAAACCAAGTCTTATTTTCATGTGTCTCTTGCACTCCCAGTCTCTAGGAATCCTTAGTTTCCTTTTGCAGAAATGTTGAGTCCCCTTATCGAGCATCTTCATGCATCTATTAGAGAGGTTGCCTTTTTTCCTTGGGCTTGATGGATCCAGAGGAAGGCTTCGTTAGTGCCTTTGGCCTATATTAGGTTGTATATATCCTATACTTATTGTTATTTGTTAACAAAGAAACTCATGTCATGTTCTTGATATATGTTGTCATTATATGAATGATAATTTAAATTACTATTTATGATGATCTAACATATTATTACACATGTACTTCTAATTATATATTATATCTACGCTTTTGTGATTGATTTGCAAGTTTTCATGTCTTGGAGGAAGCAAAGGTTTTGGATCCTACGTGAACATCTTCAAACAAAGGACCCTCGTGTAGGTTCCTAATCCAAAATTTAGTAAATAGAATGTTTGGCATGCTGGATTTAGTGTTATTTGTTGATTTATCTATTCCACTATGTTAGGGCTTCCAACCCCGGACTTAGGGATTATTTCCCAACAATAAAACTGGCGATTCAATGGGGGAATACCATTAGGTATTTTCTAGAAGGTTTGTTTTCTTTGATTTGGGTTTTTTGGTCTATTACTGCCTGGTTTTTTTAGCCTTCTGAAGTCTTGAGTAAAATGAAATACCCGCGTACACACTTTTCAATTTGAAAAAAATAAATAGAATCTATATTTTGAGTAAGGTTTAGAATTTTTTACTCAGAGCCCACCTATAGGATTTCATGGCCTAACTGAAAAATAATAATTTGAGGTGGTATATATACACCCCTTTGGTAGGCCTAATGAATAGAAAAAGAGTGATATTGAAATTATACTCTATTTCCCCCAAATCAAGTCTTGTTTTCCTATGGCTCCTGCACTCCCAGTCTCTAGGTAACGCTATTTTCCTTTGTTGAAATGCTTAGTACCCTTATCTAGCATCTTCATGCATCTGTTTGAGAGGTTGTATTTGTGCCTTAGGCTTGATGGATACGGAGGAAGGCTTCATTAGTTCCTTTGGCCTAGATCAGGTTATATATCATGTGCTTACTATTATTCATTAATGAAGAAACTCATGTCATCTGAAAATATATGTTGTCATATTATGAATGATAGTTTAAATTACTATTTATGATTATATAACATATTATTACAAATGTAGTTTTAATTATATATTATATATATGCTTTTGTGATTGACTTGTAGGTTTACACATCCTGGAGGAATCAAAGAGTTTCGATCCTATGTGAACATCTTCAAATGAATGACCCCGTGCATGTTCCTAATCCCAAATTTAGTAATTAGAATGTTTGGCATGTTGGATTGAGTGTTCTTTGTTGATTTATCTATTATGCTCTATTAGGGCTTCCAACCCTAGACTTACGGATTATTTCCCAATAAAAGAATAGGTGACTCAATTGAGGAATACCATTAGGTATTTTCTAGAAGGTTTGTTTTCTTTGATTTCGGTTTTTGATTCGTTCTTTCCTGGGTTTTTCAGCCACCTGAAGTCTTGAGTAATTTGGTCTTCCAGCTTGATCTTTTAGATATGGGATTTCTCTTTTATTTTTCCTTATTATTTCTATGCACACTTTATAAACAATCACATATATATGCAACTTCTTCTGAAGCAACTCACATATAAGTTGTTTTCCTCACACACAGTGGCTTGTATACACTAAACTCTGTCTAGAAAGTCGCGTACAAATCTGGAAAAAAAAA
>APFE031148864.1:0-13771 GCA_000404065.3 Pinus taeda
TAATTAAATGGTTGAGTTTTGAAAACTAATTTTAGATCTATCTAATTTCTAGTAAGTATATTTGTCTAGTAATTTATTTTAATTATTAAAATTAAATATAGTATTATATAGTAATTTATTTTAATAACTTGAAATTAAATATAGTATTATATTGGGTATTGTAAATATTAATAATATATATATTTATTTAATTAAATAGATAAATTTAATATCTAACCCTTTTCTGGTTTATTTTTACCCAGTTTATTTGTTTCTGTATATATAATAATAATTATAAAATAAGAATATTATTTTAGGTCTGACTGGGGTCCTTAGTTGAAAAATAGCCGTTAGTCTTTCTAGCCGTTGGAGTCTCTGCTCGGTCTATTTAACACGCTGAACTGATCTGTATCTTCATCTTGTCCTGACGATGAACCACACTAGTTGGTTCGAAATGCGTCGACAAATAATAAATTATGTGATTTTGCCAAAAATTTCTAAACAAATAATAAATTTACCA
This sequence comes from Pinus taeda, assembly GCA_000404065.3. NCBI lineage: Eukaryota > Viridiplantae > Streptophyta > Pinopsida > Pinales > Pinaceae > Pinus > Pinus taeda. The sequence continues at coordinate 500 of APFE031148864.1, forward strand.
AACAAACTACATCATCACTCCAATTTCCTGCCATAACACTAATAATAATTAATGCCTTTGAATTAATCAGTAATTTGATTACTCCAAATCTTCCTTGAAGTGTTTCCAAAGTTCTGATCATAGACAAATTTTCAGGTAAATTGAGGCTATGAAATTCTTTAAGCCAGAGAGTGATTTTCTTAATTTCTTCATTATTGTTGGCTATCATAGAGGCAACAACTTATTTAGGGCCATATAATTGTGCAAAAGGATTTGGGATAATAGGATTTCTGAACTCTAAACTTTGATAATCCCAAGGTGTTGAGAATGTTCGCAGATATTGCAATGTCCTTTCAACACATTGAGAAGCTCTTGTCTGGGGCTTTTTTGACAATGGCCATTTTTTATTTCCCAATCTGCAAATGGTTCAAAGAGTTCATATTGGGGAAATGAATCTGTTACTGTAAAATTTTCATCATCTCTCTGAAAAATGCAGCATCAAGTTCTTCAAAAAGATCAGGAATTCTTAATGACTTTAGAAACCTTCCTACCCTTTCGGACATATTTATTTCATCCAAATCCAGCATTTTAGCAGAAGTATAAACAGCAAAGGAGAAATCTATACCTCCAATGATATGATAATAATTCAAAGTTTGTAAAACCTTGATCACGGATTCAGTATACTCTTTAGTCCAGTAATCATCTAGAGTCTTGAAATAAAGTTTTACCTTCATATTTGGCAGAGGATATACCTTTACCAATTCTTCATCTAGACCCAACAAGACACCAACATTTTGGGAATGCCAAGCTTGGCATCTGTGTATCCATTGATTTCTTCTAATTATCAGTCCAACAATCTTTTTAATTTCTTCCACCACATCACCAAGAATTAATTCAAGAATCTGAAATCTTTTTACAAAAGTTTCAAAGTTATCATCTGTAGGGGTCTTACCAGGAATAACAAAAATATCAGTTCTTTGGTTATGAATATGGGCGTTATTCATTTCTCTGGTAAGAGAATCAGCTAAATAATTGGAAATACCTGGCACTCATTCAACATCAAAATCATACATTTGAAACCATATCTGCAATGCCAAAAGTCTACCTCTTGCGAGCTGTTTTGATATCTTGGCTAATAAGAAATACTTGAAATTCATTGAGTCTGTTCTTATCAAGAACTTGGCAGGGGCCAAATATAATTCGAATTTTTGTATGCCATTAAAAATGGCAAGAATTTCTTTTTCTGCTAGAAAATAAATTTTCTGGTGAATTAGGAATTTTCCAGATGCATATGCACATAAAATTTCTTCTCTCGTCTCTTCCTTTCTTTCAAAAAGGATGGCTGCCCAAAAATTATCGAACACATCAGTCTGAAGGATGAGAAATCCATTACCTGGCGGTTTGAGCTCAGGGAGATTTTTGCATTCAACTTTTAACATTTGAACTGTTGTTGTGGCTTCTGGTGACCATCCAAAATGCAAATGACATCTAATTGGAGCAGTCTTTTCTGACAGTCTAGGAATGTATTTATGCACATAATTTAACATTCCTAGAAAATGCTAAATCAGTCTAGTAACCTGCAACTTATTGGGAAATTCAGATAATTTTGTTAAAACATGGGGTTGCATCTGAATTTTACCATTGATAATATGGATACCCAAAAAATCAATACTATCTTGAAATAGAAGCATTTTCTTTTCTGACAAAACAATACCATGTTGCTTTGCTTCTTCAAGAAATATTTGTAAATGCTTCATACGTGATTCAAAATCCTGACTGTGAATCAAAATGTCATCAATATAGACAACAATAAAATCATATTTACCAAAAAGGTAGTCCATTCACCGTTGAAAGAAAGCTAGAGCATTCTTCAGACCAAATGGGACTACTCTCCATTGGAAAAAACCTGCGGGACATGTGAATGTAGTTTTGTGATGATATTCGTCTTTGATTAGTATCTGGTAATAACCAGATTTCACGTCAAACTTACTGAAGATCTTGCTATTCTGAATCTTTTGCATAATTGTTTCCTGGCGGGGCAGAGGATAGTTGAAGCCCTTCGTGATTGCATTCAATGGTTTATAATTGATGACCATTCGATCTTTTCCTTTGACTATTTCTGAGTGATTTCTTACCAGGAAAGCAGAACAGGAATAATGAGAAGAACTTGGTTCGATTAACTTGAGATTTAAGAGTTCTTCAATCTGCTTTTTGATTTCTTTTTCATCTATTGGAGTACAGGGTATAAGCTTTCCTGTAACCTCGTTGTCATGCAGAGTAATTATTTCTTGCTGAGGACTTTCTTTAGTCTAGAATGCTTGCGGATTTTCATAACAACATTTCAACAATTCATCATAAAGAGCAATTTGTTCAAGAGGCCAATCAGGATTTTTGTTTGCTTTTTGTTTGGGCTTTGTTTGACTCCTTTCTTCATAAATCTACAATACTTCTTGCCAATCATGAGATTCTTTCTGGGGTTTTTTTATGCCAGCCTTCTTTTGTCTATTTTCTTTTTTGGCTTCTGAATTAGCCAAAGTCAGTCTTGGAACTGAGATTGCCTTCTTTTTTATATTCAAAATAACTTTGTCATCACTAATTGTAACTGGAAACACAGAATTTATAAATGGCATTCCAAGAAACAAACTTGCAGAGGCATCATAGTGCTAAATTGCAGAAATTTTTACAATACTCCCCCCTACTCTTAAAGATACATTATCAACATAGTGGGTGAGATTGACAGAGCTACCAATGGTCTCAAAAATCAGAATATTTTGTAAAGGCTTCCATAATCCTTTGAATAAAGATGGGTGTGTTAAGTTATTGGAGCCACTTGTATCAATGAACGCATCCACAGTGATCCATTCACCTTTAACTTGGACTTCAACAGGAATATAGAGAAGATTGTTAGTTCTAACAATCTTTTTGAGAAAAGAACTTTCATCAAGATTAACAGATGTGGGAACAGGAAAAGATGAAGATTACTGAGAAACTGTCTTTGGGTAAGGACAAAAAGAATTCAACGTGGATTGTGGAGGCAAAGAATTTAAAACGGAGCGTGAATTCTTAGTATCTCGATCGGTAGATAGAGAGGGACCAGTAGACATAGCAACATATGAAATGGATTTAGATATCTCCTCAGTGTAGTCATCGGAACTATACTCATCACTACAATGCAAGTCAGTTTCATTTTTAGATGCAAAACAATCATAGCAAATATTCATTTTCTGGCATGTGTTGGGAACTGACTCAGTATCTGATAAGGAAGCATCAATTAAAATATATACATCTGATACTTCATCTTGGGAATCAACAATTGACAAATTATCTACAAAATCATCAATCTCTATACATGCTTTCAACTTGTTGGAAGAGCTTCTTGGACATTTTCTGGTGAAGTGACCTTCTTGTTTGCATATAAAACATGCATTGTCTCTTTTGGGTTGCCTGCGCTTTTTCAAATATTTAAACTTGCGGAATGGCTTTCTGGGATTGGCTACTCTCTTAGGTCTGAATTTTCCATATCTTTTGGATTTTCTCTTTTTGAATGGTGTCCATGGTAATACAGAACGACAAACATCAAGACCAAAAGAAAAATCTTGAGCTTTCTTCTGCCAACAAAGATATTTAACTTTTTCTTGACACCGGAATAAGAGATCTATCCAATAAGTCTGGTCAATATTTTTTCCTTGGACCTCCAAATCTTTCATTATCATATCACCTAGATTACCAGGCAATTTTTACAAGAATGAAATATTTTGAGTAGAATCATTGGTAAGATTAGCTTTATAGATTTTAGCCATATAATCATTGCTAAACTGATCTAAAAACTTTAAATCCTTCAATTCCATTCTTGTTAGATCTGTTATAATCTGTTTCTTTTCATCTGCCAGTTTGGGGACAAATTGGGTTTTGAGTAGCAATTCTAATGTAGCTAATCCTGCAGCAGCTACATGCATCCGTTCTTCTTCTGATGGCCCCATCCACGAGTCATATACAATTCCGGCCATTTGTTTTTCTGCTAAGGCAAAAATAGATAGATTATCTAATTTAGAGACAATTTGCATTTGATATAGGGCACCAATCCAAACTCTGATGGATTTAGCTGGATTTGTAGATTTGTCTAAGTCTAGAACATATCCAGTGGATTTGGTTGCAAACAAGTCTTCTTCAACCCTTGGGTACTTATGGACTTCATGAAGTACATTGGCTTTTTGGAGAGATGGCAAAATGAATGAGGGGAATTTAGAGGCAGCATTTTCTAAAGTGGCTATCTCACTTTTCGATTTGTGAAGATTTAGTGATTTTGTTGGCTCTAGTCTGTGTTCAGCTTGGGCACTGGATTCAGCTTCACTACCCTCTTTCTTTTCATCTATATCCCAATAGTTAGGAGTATCCATAGAGATAGAAAATTTGGGAACCTTTGAATCTCTCCTTTTCTTCTCTTTTTTCTTTTTCTCTTTTGCTTCTCTTCTTGATTTTTCTTCTTGCTATTCATCATGGAGAAGCTTAAGATTAGCTAGAATTAGCTCATACTGGGCTCCTAAATCATCCAAAACTTCCTCTGCATGTGCACACCATGTGGTAAGGTAATTACCAATCTGATAGGTCTGATCTAAATGAGTGGTGTTTAATGCATTATGCTCTATTAAGGGAGCACAGTCAGCTCGGGTCGGAGGCTATTTTGATACAGAAGAGGTGGTGCAAACTTTTGTCTTAGGAGGCCATTTCCCACCTTTTACAAAATGATGATTTTCATATTGCCATTCTTCAATAGGAGGAAACTGGGTATGAGAAATACAGTGCATTTATTTACAGCTAAAAAAGGTTTAGATTCAGGTATATACAGTTCAGTTGGCGACAACTGTGGTTCAGAAAGACTGACTTCTTCGACTGGAGGGAGATCTACGCGTCTTGAAGAAGAGGCTTCAGTAGAAGGTACAAGGATTACATAACGTCGTGGCCTGACGATAGGTCTAGGAATCTATGGTTTTGGAGGAATAAGCTTTACTTGACCATTATTAATCGAGATTCTTTTGAGTTTTGACTCAGGCTTGCGACTATCTGCAATCGACTTATATTGAAAATACCAATTGCTTGGAAATTCAGTTTGATCATACAGAACACCTTCAACTTGAGCATTTGAAAGACCAACAGTAACGCAATCCTTTAGAACAGGCTGTTTCAGTTTAGGATGGGTGGTGTTGGTTAGCTGAAAAGAAGATTGAACCAATGTAGAAAGATACTCACTATCTTCTATCATTTGAAGACCTTGAACTCCTACCAAGAGTTTCCAACAATATTTAAGATGGATATCATTTAAGCTGATTGAGTAATCAGGAAATATTGTACCATATTGACATCCTATGGATAGATTACCCAAAATTGTTCCTATTCTTGCATGGTCATAAGTCTGGTGACATGTATCAAAGACTTCAGCAATGCAGGGAGTATTTAATCCATGTCGGAACAAAGGAGCAAGACCAATTCTAATACCACCAAAATGAAGATAGGAACACTTATGAACCTTTACATACTGTCTAAATTTCTTGATCTCATCATCAGAAAATATATTTAAAGCAACTATTTGGACTGCGGGACCAGAAATTTTTATAATAACTTCCACTTCTTTCAAAAAAGATTTTCTTTTAAAAACAAACGACATCGGCAATTTATAAACATCAGTAGCATGGAGAGTAGGAGGATTCCAGCTCTCAGGATTCACGACTGCTTCAGAATTTTCAGTACATACCAGATCAAATTCAACAGTTCGAGAAGAGACTTTAGTTATGACTTTACGATCAATAGTAGAGAAAGAGCGTAACATATTTGCCATAATTACAAACTATACCAGAGATTGACTAAAGTAGTGTTTATCTACTCAGCAATTGTAGAACAAGAGATTTTCGAAGGCTTCCTGGCTAGCTTTAGACTCCGTCTGTAGTTTATAACTCAGGACCAGAACAGGGCTCTGATAAACCACAGATTCCTAGACCTACCGTTAGGCCACAACGTTATGTAATCCCTGTAGCTTCTACTAAAGCCTCTTCTTCAAGATGCGTAGATTTCCCTCCAGTCGAAGAAGTCAGTCTTTCTGAACCACAGTTGTTGTCAACTGAACTGTATATACCTGAATCTAAACCTTTTTTAGCTGTAAATAAAATGCACCGTGTTTCTCATACCTAGTTTCATCCTATTAAAGAATGGAAATACGCAAATCATCATTTTGTAAAAGGTGGGAAATGGCCTCCTAAGACAAAATTTTGCACCATCTCTTCTGTATCAAAACAGCCTCCGACCCAAGCTGACTGTGCTCCCTTAATAGAGCATAATGCATTAAATACCACTGATTTAGATCAGACCTATCAGATTGGTAATTACCTTACCACATGGTGTGCACATGCAGAGGAAGTTCTGGATGATTTAGGAGCCCCGTCTGAGCTAATTCTAGCTAATCTTATGCTTCTCCATGATGAACAACAAGAAGAAAAAGCAAGAAGAGAAGCAAAAGAGAAAAAGAAAAAAGAGAAGAAAAGGAGAGATTCAAAGGTTCCCAAATTTTCTATCTCTATGGATACTCCTAACTATTGGGATATAGATTAAAAGCAAGAGGGCAGTGAAGCTGAATCCAGCGCCCAAGCTGAACACAGACTAGAGCCAGCAAAATCACTAAATCTTCACAAACCAAAAAGTGAGATAGCCACTTTAGAAAATGCTGCCTCTAAATTCCCCTCCTTCATTTTGCCATCTCTCCAAAAAGCCAATGTACTTCGTGAAGTCCATAAGTACCCAAGGGTTGAAGAAGACTTGTTTGCAACCAATGCCACTAGATATGTCCTAGACTTAGACAAATCTACAAATCCAGCTGAATCCATCAGAGTTTGGATTGGTGCCCTATATCAAATGCAAATTGTCTCTAAATTAGATAATCTATCTATTTTTGCCTTAGCAGAAAAACGAACGGCTTGAATTGTATATCGCTGGTGCATGGGGCCATCAGAAGAAGAACGGATGCATGTAGCTACTGCAGGATTAGCTACATTAGAATTTCTACTCAAAACCCAATTTGTCCCCGAACCGGAATATGAAAAGAAACAGATTATAACAGATTTAACAAGAATGGAATTGAAGGATTTAAAGTTTTTAGATCAGTTTGGTAATGATTATATGGCTAAAATCTATAAAGCTAATCTTACCAATGATTCTACTCAAAATATTTCATTCTTGTAAAAATTGCCTCGTAATCTAGGTGATATGATAATGAAAGATCTCGAGGTCCAAGGAAAAAAGATTGACCAGAATTATTGGATAGATCTCTTATTTTGGTGTCAAGAAAAAGTTAAATATCTTTGTTGGCAGAGGAAAGCTCAAGATTTTTCTCCTTGTCTTGATGTTTGTCATTCTGTATTACCATGGAAACCATTCAAAAAGAGAAAATCCAAAAGATATGGAAAATTTAGGCCTAAGAGAGTAGCCAATCCTAGAAAGTCATTCGGCAAGTTTAAATATTTGAAAAAGCGCAGGCAACCCAAAAGAGACAATGCATGTTTTATATGCAAACAAGAAGGTCACTTCACCAGAAAATGTCCCAGAAGCTCTTCCAACAAGTTGAAAGCATGTATAGATATTGATGATTTTGTAGATAATTGGTCAATTTTTGATTCCCAAGATGAAGTATCAGATGTATATATTTTAACTGATGCTTCCTTGTCAGATACTGAGTCAGTTTCCGACACATGCCAGAAAATGAATATTTGCTATGATTGTTCTGCATCTGAAAATGAAACTGACTTGCATTTTAGTGATGAGTATAGCTCCGATGACTACACTGATGAGACATCTGAATCCATTTCAGATGTTGCTATGTCTACTACTCCCTCTCTATCTACCGATCGAGATACTAAGAATTCACACTACATTTTAAATTCTCTGCCTCCACAATCCACGTTGAATTCTTTTTGTCCTTACCCAAAGACAGTTTCTCAGTCATCTTCATCTTTGCCCATTCCCACATATGTTAATCTCGATGAAAGTTCTTTTCTCAAAAAGATTGTTAAAACTATCAATCTTCTCTATATTCCTATTGAAGTCCAAGTTAAAGGTGAATGGATCATTGTGGATACGTTCATTGATACAGGTGGCTCCAATAACTTAGCACGCCCATCTTTATTCAAAGGATTATGGAAGCCTTTACAAAATATTATGATTTCTGAGACCATTGGTGGCTCTGTCAATCTCACCCACTATGTTGATAACGTATCTTTAAGAGTAGGGGGGAGTATTGTAAAAATTTCTACAATTCAGCACTATGATGCCTCTGCAAGTTTGTTTCTTGGAATATCGTTTATTAATTCTGTGTTGCTAGTTACAATTAGTGATGACAAAGTTAGTTTGAATATAAAAAAGAAGGCAATCTCAGTTCCAAGACTGGCTTTGGCTAATTCAGAAGCCAGAAACGAAAATAGCCAAAAGAAGGCTGGCATAAAAAAACCCCAGAAAGAATCTCATGATTGGCAAGAAGTATTGCAGATTTATGAAGAAAGGAGTCAGACAAAGCCCAAACAAAAAGCAAACAGAAATCTTGATTGGTCTCTTGAACAAATTTCTCTTTATGATGAATTGTTGAAATGTTGTTTTGCAAATCCGCAAGCAATCTGGACTAAAGAAAGTCCTCAGCAAGAAATAATTACTCAGCATGACAACGGGGTTACACGGAAGCTTATACCCCGTACTCCAATAGATGAAAAAGAAATCAAAAAGTAGATTGAAGAAATCCTAAATCTCAAGTTAATCGAACCGAGTTCTTCTCATTCCTGTTCTACTTTCCTGGTAAGAAATCACTCAGAAATAGTCAGAGGAAAAGATCGAATGGTCATTAATTATAAACCATTGAATGCAATCACGAAGGGCTTCAATTATCCTCTGCCTCACCAGGAAACAATTATGCAAAAAATTTAGAATAGCAAGATCTTCAGTAAGTTCGACATGAAATCTGGTTATTACCAGATACAAATCAAAGACAAAGATCGTCACAAAACTGCATTCACATGTCCCGTAGGTTTTTTCCAATGGAGAGTAGTCCCATTTGGTCTGAAGAATGCTCCAGCTTTCTTTCAACGGCGAATGGACTATATTTTTGGTAAATATGATTTTATTGTTGTCAATATTGATGACATTTCGATTCACAGTCAAAATTTTGAATCACATATGAAGCATTTACAGATATTTCTTGAAGAAGCAAAGCATCATGGTATTGTTTTGTCAGAAAAGAAAATGCTTCTATTTCAAGATAGTATTGATTTTTTGGGTATCCATATTATCAATGGTAAAATTCAGATTCAACCCCATGTTTTAACAAAATTATCTGAATTTCCCGATCAGTTAAAGGATTCTAAACTGATTTAGCGTTTCCTAGGAATATTAAATTATGTGCATAAATACATTCCTAAACTGTCAGAAAAGATTGCTCCAATTAGACGTCATTTGCATTCTAGATGTTCACTAGAAGCCGCAACAACAGTTCAAATGTTAAAAGCTGAATGCAAAAATCTCCCTGAGCTCAAACCGCCAAGTAATGGATTTCTCATCCTTCAGACTGATGCGTCCGATAATTTTTGGGCAGCCATCCTTTTTGAAAGAAAGGAAGAGACGGGAGAAGAAATTTTATGTGCATATGCATCTGGAGAATTCCTAATTCACCAGAAAAATTATTTTCCAGCAAAAAAAGAAACTCTTGCCATTTTTAATGGCATACAAAAATTCGAATTATATTTGGCCCCTGCCAAGTTCTTGATAAGAACAGACTCAATGAATTTCAAGTATTTCTTATTAGCCAAGATATCAAAACAGCTCGTGAGAGGTAGACTTTTGGCATGGAAGATATGGTTTCAAATGTATGATTTTGATGTTGAAAGGGTGCCAGGAATTTCCAATTATTTAGCCGATTCTCTTACCAGAGAAATGAATAACGCCCATATTCATAACCAAAGAACTGATATTTTTGTTATTCCTAGTAAGACCCCTGTAGATGATAACTTTGAAACTTTTGTAAAAATATTTCAAATTCTTGAATTAATTCTTGGTGATGTGGTCGAAGAAATTAAAAATATTATTGGACTGAGAATGAGAAGAAATCAATGGATACACAGATCTCAAGCTTGGCAGTCCAAAAATGTTGGTGTCTTGTTGGGTCTAGTTGAAGAATTGGTAAAGGTATATCCTCTGCCAAATATGAAGGTAAAACTTTATTTCAAGACTCTAGATGATTACTGGACTAAAGAGTATATTGAATCCATGATCAAGGTTTTGCAAACTTTGAATTATTATCAGATCATTGGAGGTATAGATTTCTCCTTTGTTGTTTATACTTCTGCTAAAATGCTAGATTAGGATGAAATAAATATGACCGAAAGGGTAGGAAGGTTTCTAAAGTCATTAAGAATTCCTGATCTTTTTGAAGAACTTGATGCTGCATTTCTTCAGAGAAATGATGAAAATTTTGCAGGAATAGATTCATTCCCCAATATGAACTCTTTGAACCATTTGCAGATTGGGAAATAAAAAATGGCCATTGTCAAAAGAAGCCCCAGACAAGAGCTTCGCAATGTGTTGAAAGGACATTGCAATATCTGCAAACATTCTCGACACCTTGGGATTCTCAAAGTTTAGAGTTCAGAAATCCTATTATCCCAAATCCTTTTGCACAATTACGTGGCCCTGAATGAGTTGTTGCCTCTATGATAGCCAACAATAATGAAGAAATTAAGAAAATCACTCTCTGGCTTAAAGAATTTCACAGCCTCAAGTTACTTGAAAATCTGTCTATGATCAAAACTTTGGAAACAATTCAAGGAATATTTGGAGTAATCAAATTACTAATTAATTCATAGGCATTAATTACTATTAGTGTTATGGCAGGAAATTGGAGTGATGATGTAGTTTGTTTGGTAAATTTATTATTGTCAGCCAAGGTTTGTTCATCTATGATTTTTGAATTGGGTTGGCAGCAGCAAGAGAATATCAATCATAACTGCAAACTATGGGTCCAATGTGCCATAGAACGCTCTGTCAGTATGTTTCAAATTTTCAAATGGGAATTATTAGATGGAGTCGAATTGCCAATTCAAACAATGCTTGAATTCCGTAAAAGCAAAAAGGATTTCTTCCTTGACATTGAGATAGATCCAATGGCTTATATAAATCGGTGGACGAAAGATGACAATAAATATCTCTTTCCACAAAAAAATCTCCATGTTATGACTGACACGATAAAGTTTGATACAGGACAATCATCCAAGGCACCACCAAAAGGAAAATCTTCTACAGTCTCGACAAAAGAAAAAGCAGCTAGGACAAAAGGAAAAGAGAAGGTATACGACGAAAAAGAAACTATTTTCGTGGATTTGTACCAAGATGCTCAAGAACCATAGGACCACACATGGGAGACAGAATATTTGGAGTGGTTAAATCAATCATGGTTAAAGCAAAAGCTTCCCTCATCTTCATCAGAAGCACATGATCCTGATTCCGATTATGATAGTGATCGAAGTCCGATGGGACCTTGGTAGTGCGTTTTCTTTTAATTATTGTACTCAAGAATATTGAACAGACACCGTCAAGACTAAGCAATGTTTGACAGGACCTTCAATAATTCTCATATGTTTCTAAACTTATAAGTATGAGTCTTGTGTGTGTAGAGAGTCAAGTCTGTTTTGGTGAGTGTGCGTGAGTGTGTGTACTCTATGCTTTAAGAGACCAGAGACTAGAAAGCTCTACTATGAGACATAACTTGGTATGTAACATCTTTATTTGAATTAATTCTGAAGCCTGTTGGGCCGCCTATCTGAGGATAGTTTGTTCTAAGATCGCCTTAAGTTAGGATTGTAAAGCGAGTTGAAGAAAGTCGTGTATCCTCGTATTTCTCGAACTGGTGGATGGTGTGAGGAATTTCAGCATACTCTTCAGAGGTTCAAGTAAGTTAATGAGTCCATCAAATCACTTTGCAAGACAGAGAAGAATTCATCCCACATTACATTCCAACCATACAAGAGTTGCGAAGTTCGGGATCCAAATCCTGTTTTCACTTATCTAAATCTCATGCACTTTACAACTCGCTTCAAACGCATACCAAATAGACTGTAGCTGCGACTACCCCGGATACAGATTGTTGAACCTCCCTTGCATCATTAATTAAGTGCATCAACTCCCTCCATTTGAAAAACAAGTTTCTGAATTCGTTGAGAAAATGTATAATGGTCTTGAATACAATCAATGAGTTTTGACGAAGACCAATGACAATCTAACTCAAATGAATATTTCTTGGTTTGAAGGCATGCAGGTTTCCATATACAGCAAACCGCCTCCTTATTGTCAATTTCTGTGTCGATTATTTAATCTTCAACCTCAGCGAAGTTTCTTTCTTTTGAACCGTCAGCCTTCGACAATTACTCGGACGCGATCGATTGGCAGTGGAAAACCTATAAAATCGGTGCTAGAGAAACATAGATCTGAAACAACAAATAACAATGAATATCTCCCCCGTTAGAATTGTCTCTACACAAATCTATCTCCCACGGAAACAACAAAAATGTATCACAAATCAGGATCCACGCACTACACAGCCGTTATAGGTCTTTATTGTGCACATTGCCACTAATGACACAACACAACGTTTGATATAACAAGAATCTACGTCTCTCGTGAAAGCTCCATGGAACACTCCTTGCGGTTTTCGCAACTACAAAACCAAACACACAAGTACAACAACACGAAGAATACAAAAGATGAGCACACATTTAAGCTACCCCTGATTTAACCAATTTTTTTTTTACTGCTCTCACAACTTCCTAGCCTTCCCATAAGGGAATTAAGTCAGAATTGACTTTGATACCATATTAGAAATTGAAAAATAGAACAGAGAAGAGTAGATAGAGTGATTAAAACTCACAACACAAATCACACACTTAATACTTTATTGATCACAATATTTACAAATATATAGGATTAGCACACTCACTTCAACACATATAGATTACGACTCCAACTCATAACATAAGAATCAATGGCTTCTAGATTTACTCCTCTAAACTCATAATGACAACTATACACGACATGGAATCATCACTTCCAACACTATTGTCTAAATACTAGCACAGCCATATTTATCATGGTAAATATGGTTGATATACGCCAATAGGCATATATCAAGCATATATATCAACCACATTAATAATTATTATGGGTATTTAGGATTATTAATAACCATGTAAATAACTATATAGGATTATTAATAACTAT
>APFE031148870.1:0-10015 GCA_000404065.3 Pinus taeda
CAGTGAAGAAGCAAGTGGACTGTGGTTTGCAGCAAGAGCGTTATCAATGGCTGGAGGTAATCCTGGGCATTGAAATTTTCATTTTTAGATTCTTTAATTCCGCATATAGAATCGATGTTGCAAATTAATTCTTACTGTCAATTCTCCTTAACCAGCCCAAAAGACATTTTCACCAATTCTACAGAAAATGAAATATTTCGGTCACTGTAAATTTCATATGTAGATTTCATATTTAGGAATGTTGTATTTGGGAATGCTGCAACAATATTTCAGAGTTGCACTCTAATTTCAAGAAAATCCAATGCAAGTCAGAAAAATGTGTTCACGATATAGAACAGATCAAATTCCATTCAAAACACTGGAATCTGCATTCATATATGCATTATTGTTGTGGATGCAGACCCTGTGGTGGACAATTTTCATGTAGCCCGTTCGAAGAGACGGGGCTAACTAGAATGGTCAGTAGATTTTGAATTAGAAAACATTCCATTATGGAGAATATATGAACACTGGGTTACAAGCCAGAGCAACTAACTGCATGAAATGGCCTGGATACAGGGTCATCAATCATTCATTATGTTGGTTGTTCATGCGCATTGCATATGCTCATGTAGCCACGTCACTGATCCTGGGTTTGTTCAGGATAACTCTCATCAGTTATCGATTATCCTAGATTAAAAAAAACAAATTAGCCACATCACTAATCATTTGAAGTTTATTTTTTTCATGGGTCACTTTCAATACTCATTTCTTACAGTGTGCCGGTTTTTAATATTATTAAAAGTAAATGTGTATCTCCATCCCATCTTAGGAAGTTGAAATTCATTTTCATATATATATATATATATATAATATATATAATTTATTGAATAGTCTACTATGTAACATGTGCATTTTGTAATTTTTTATTTCTTTAAAAAGACGCTTGTGTGATAATATATATTAAAATTTGTAAATCTATCGTTAAATAATAAAATTAATATTTCTTACAGCTAAATATTAAATTATTTAATTTTGTATAAAAAAATCAATTTCACCATTTACAAATAGGAGTGATAAGAAACAAATTTGAAGATAATTACTATATGAACAATTATAATAAGAAAAATTAAATATGAATAAATAATTAAAAAATAATAAACAAATTTAATTAAAGAGAATAAATTATTTTTTATTATAGTGTAAATTAATAAATATTGAATATATAATGGATAATATTATATATTAATAATATACTAATAAGTAACATACAGTTTTTTTATTAAAAAAAAGAGATATGAAAAAAAATTATTAAGTATATGGGACTAAAAAGTATCATATTTCAAAACAAACTTAGGATAATCTTCTTTAAAGAGTAGTTGTGAATATGTTTCTTTGGTAAATTAAAACAAATATGTAACATTTCAAAATTTATAAAATATATTACCAAAAAACTTTTCAACATTACCAACATAACCATAGGGAAATGACAATAAAAAGGGTCCAACAAAAAATGACAATAAAAATTTCCTTCTTGCTCTTAGCTGGTAAACTTCGAAAAATTATGAGCACGAAGCACTAAGAACATATCATGTTAGGAAAAAATTGTTTTCTATTGAAGCCAAACAACACTATTTTGCACCCTAATCCACTACCATTCTCTCGCTCTCTCCAAGCTTCCAAGTAACCCCATTGTCACCAATTGTCCTCACCTTGTGATTAGGTCTATGGATGAACTAAGCACTAGGATTGGAGAGGCTTACCTAATCAAAATTGGGTGAAAACCATGGATGCAATTTTAATAGAAAAGCTAGAGAGATTGTGAAATATTACAAGGCATAATCTATTGTCCCTTTTATCTTGTTCTTCATTCTAAAAAATTATAAATGACCAAAACTAGTGTTTCTTCTCATCTTACCATGTTGCATTCAAGTGTATAAAAGAGTAACAAAAGGATATATTGTATTTTCAATATATTAAAATCATTTTACATCAAAACTAATATAGAAAATTAGAAAGCTCTCTTATCTCATATCTATAATATTTATAATGGTGTTCATAACCACCCTATATTACATTATTTATACCATAAACATGACTTATTGATTCACAAAATTATCAAAAACTTCTATGCTACTTATTTTCTTACTACAACACAAGACCACCAAAACTACCCTTAAGGTCCATAGAAATACAAAATTAGATTCAAAATATTATAATGTTTCCATTCGTCTAAGAAACCATAAGTCCTTGTCACTAAGGGTTGCAATAAAATAGATCTATCATAACCTAAGTAGTTGATGATTACTCAAAACTTTGTCTTAACTTGTTATGCATAGACCTATTGATCTTATATGTTTACACTCATTATGATTTCACTAAAATAGATCTATCATGAACTAAGTAGTTGACGATTACTCACAACATTGTCTTAACTTGTTATCCATAGACCTATTGATCTTACATGTTTACACTCATTATGATTTCATTGTTTCTTTGCATATGTATGTGTACTTTTATGTGAAAAATATTTATCCTTGTCATAATGTATGCAAAGGACCAAAAGACATTGACTACAAACTATGATCAAGAGCTTTTATCATAGTTGAAAATTGGTTATTTGAAAAATTTCCCCAATCTTGAAAATTTGAGAAGTTTATCTAATTTCCCCATTAAATTGAAACAAATACATAATGTATGCATGTTCCTTCACATTCAAATGTACTTTTGTACCATCTAACATGTATTTCCAATTGACACTTATCCACTATTAAAAAAATGACCTCATTGGGACTCTAAATTTCCTCCAACTTCACCAAATCCACACAATAGATTAACCATACAAAATTCAACTAATAATGGTTATGGGTCATAAGTGATTAATGTGTGATTTTTCATGTGCATAATAGTTCAATAATTAATCAATCATTTTCCACTGCATATGTCCTTACCGGAATTTAATTATTCAAGCTCTATTAAAAGTACTTACAAATTCATGAAAGTTGTTGAATTTCAGCTTTCTTACAATTACATAAAACCAAAAAAGAGCCAAAATCATCCTACTAGAAAATCTATTTTATTGTTTCTAAATAATTGATCTCAATAATTTGTTTGCATTAATTTCTATAGTCAAATGGATCCATTTTGTTTACATGTTATGGCAATGCTAACTTGGATTTGTTTTTTATTACAAGATAGGGCAATGCCACATGGAAATAGGAGGTTGGTACCTTAACACAAGTGTCTTCTCAACACTTTTTGTGTGATAAAGTTGGCCACATCAATGGTGGCAAATGCACCAAAGTTTGAAGGGTGGTAGAAGCACTAAATGATTCACATATTGGGAATATTCAGTACAATTTTGATTGTGAGGAAGAGCACACTATTTTCATGATCACTAAAGAGATTTAGACTTATTAATATCAAAACTATATACATGACCATTAAAGAGCTGGAGACTTATCAACCCACAAAGTTGTTGCTAACACTCAAGGTTTCAATTATTGTTCGACTTGTATGAGAAAAATCTATGTTAGGGAAATTTCAACTAGTAGTTATAGACATCTATGAACCTATTGAGTTGTGCATGTTTCCAGAATGCAATTCTAAAGGGGAATCCCTTGATGTACTACGTTTCCAGAATGCAATTTTAAAGGGGAATCCCCTGATGTACTATGGGATCGAGCGATGAACTATAAGATTCAAATTAACATGGCTGACAAGATGCATTATGACGCTAACCTTAGTGATATCGGGGATGAAATCAAGTCATCTAAAGTTAGATGTTAAGGCAAAGGAATTGAGAGAAAAAATTGATTATGTTTTTTTATAGAATTAGAACTAGTTTAATTTTTATTTTCAATACATTCTTATATGTGAACATGTCTAGAGAGTTTTCATTTTCTTAAAATCGATATAAAAAAGAAAATTATTATTTTATTTGTATTGATATTCATTATATGTACTTTTGTAATGTTATTCACACACTACAATATAATATATTTGACATATCTAAATTATTCACTCTTTTAAGGCAAATGATTCCATCAATGAGAAAGCTCATAGAACTACTTCAATGAGAGTTGATGAAGTACATACGGGAAAATGTGTGTGTGTGTGTGAGAGAGAAAAAGAGAGAGAGAGAAGATAAGATAAGTATATTTATGTGTGTATGTGTGTGTGTGTGAGAGAGAGAGAGAGAAATGAAAATAAAGGGATAAATAATGTTGGATATAAATTATTCAGAATGGTATAAGCAACAATTCCATCCATTTAACTCCATTCCATCGAATTCCACCTTACTAAGGTTTTCAAATTGCACAAAACTAGGGTTTTCAAATGCTACTTCAATATACATTGATGAAAATTGCCAATTTTCAATGCACAATCAATATGGTGAGTTTAATTACATTTTCTAATTATATACTCAATTTTGAACTCACTATGTTGGAGTTTCCATGTTCCACATTACTAGGATTTTCAATTTCTACAAAATATAGGGTTTTCATATTGCACAAATTATGGTTTTCAAATTGCATAATGATATTTCCTAAGAATGCACATGTGATTTTGAGCCATGCCAAGTTGGCAACCTTGCTCGTGTCCTAGTTAGCAGCTTAGGCCTTGTTGAGCATAGATGCTTAGGAACATATGTGCATTCCTAGGAACAAGCACACATTCTTATGGGAACGTGTTCCTGATGGCCCCATTGCCACTTCAAGGCCATGATCTTCGTGTGAGTACCCTTAGTCCATTCTTATTTTTTTTTAGTCATGCATAATCCTTCTTGTGGTCTTATTATATAATTTATTGCAACATTTCTTCATACAACTCATGCTAGGTGTTTTCTCATCGGTCTACATAATTTATTGTTGAAAATAGCAACAAGAAACGTTAAAAACAACATCTAGAAATTCCAATTTAATTTGTCAATGAATTAAATTGTGAATTAAATCGAAATTCTATTCTCATATCAACTTGTAATAGTTAATTATGTTAAATTGACTTAATTGATTTAATTGACTTAGGAAATTCGAGTTGGAAGTTTATCTAGAGTCATTTAGAGTGATCCCTAAATTTTAGGGGTCCAGGTTGTGTTCCTTTTAGTTGTAATTAGATAACTCAGTCTAATTGAGTTATAGTCATTTAAACTAGTTCTAACTGTTAGAGGAACTAGTAGAGGTCTTGTAGTGGAGTAGTGCACGAGTGCATCCCGAGTATCGCACCATCTACCTGAAGATTCACTCATAAATAACTCATGCATGTTAGTTTAGAGGAAGACCTAGTTGAGATTAGAGTGCAAAGACAATGTACTATCAGTTGTATGATTTTCCGAGTTGTGTAAATGGTGCATGCAATTAGTTGAGAACCTAAGTTTGGATTGCGCATTTATGGAAGAAGGATTTCCCAATTAAATATGGGCTAATTCATCTAGAAATTGTGCAAGGAAGTAGGGGGTTGACAATCAACAGATTTGGCTAAGTGTTGGCTAGAGTGGGCTTGTGAGGCAGAGAGTTAGATCATACTTGTGCATGAATTCTTCTAGTGAGAACAAGCATTGTATTTTCTTCTCAGATCTTCTAGTTAATGCAATATAGATAGTCAGGGTTTTGAGGAGTTGATTTCCCTAGAGAAATATTGTGTTATGTGAGAATGGTATTTTTCCTCTTTCTGCTTATTGTTTTCATAAATCCTTTTTGGTTTCCGCTGAGAAGAGTAAAGTAGATCCTTGTCTTATGTTTTAGTATATCACATGAGTTGTTGAATCTATAGTAAAAATCTATATTTATTTCCTTTTCCATACATGACTTATGTGATTCCACAACCGCTTACCACATGTTTATTCATTTACAAGATATCGCTAGAGTGCTAAGTTATTTCATCATGACTTTTCCCTACTTCTGAAGGCTTTCGTCATGTTCTAGTTGATTTCTTACACTTATTTGAGAAACTTCCACATATTCACTTTATGTATCTATGTATTACTTTTTTATTTTCATCTCATCATTCTAGATTGGTCATGGTTATGCGCACTGCAATAGTTTATCATCATTCATTTCTTTAAATCCTCATTATTTTATACCTACTTTTCTATCTTCTCATAGATTTATTATCATTTAAGGGGTGAGTTTCTTCCAATTTTGATTTCGTTCACATGTACTTTAGGGAATCACAAGACTATTTCTCATTTCTATTTTCTCATGATTTGGATTGGATCATTATTTTATTTTTCAACTATCTCAATGCATTTAGAGTGGAGGAATCAAGGGAATCAACTTGCAAGGTCATTTTTATCCATGGGTCTTGTTGTCGTTCTATATTTTTGAGGTTGAGGGAGTAAACACATAGGACAACATCAAAACCACTTTGGAAGCTGGGATCTAGCCCTGCTAGCTTAAGAGAGGGATCTCTTTGTTTAATTTAGCTTTGTTTTATGTGAATTTTATGCTAGTTATGATTGTACTTGTTTGTTTTAATTTGATTGGTTTGGTTGACTTGAGTGCTATAATTCCATTGAGCTATGGAGTCTATAAATTAAACTGGATTTTTGCATCAATTTTTAGAGGAGTTCTCACAAGGCATGCTAGGTTGCACTATTTGGATCTTTTCATAAATTAAATGGATGGTGAAATAGCAGAAGTGCAAGGTTTAGTAGAAATCAAAGAGTAATTAAGAATTCCTTGATTTGACTTCAGTGGAAAACATTAAAATTACCAATAGCCAAAATACGATGCTCTAAGTAACAAATCCTATTTATCACAATTTTTGTTGAATAACTCCAATATTTAGAATAACGTAGAAAGAAAAACAATGTTTAAACAAATGAACAAAAGAGACACATCACCATTTGGTACACCACATGAATCTTGTGAAAGGTCCTTGTATTATTGATGCTCTAGAACTTCGAAAAATATAATAAGCAGAAGAAATTACATTTGGAAATCAACCATTAATACTTCAAACAGTGAAGTATTTATAATGAAAATTACCAAAATCTTTTACAAAATCATTGTCAAACCGACAATGTATTATTAGCCTAATTACAAACAATATGATCTAATCATGGCAGACAAATAGGCCACGTAGGCAGCTAAAAGGAAAGGTGGCCTTGTTTTGATGGTTTCGGTTGTTGAGTCAACCCGAAATTGTGATGTGTTGCTGAACTGATCGTCATGCTAGTTGTTGCGCTAGTAATTGTTTTACTGTTTTTGAATTATCCTTCAATCCAGTAAATCGACCAATTCTTCCCATCTCTTTTCATCTGGTATTGTCAATTTTGTTACCCTGCGTAAATTTCACCTACCTCTATGTATTTAGCAAAAGTTGGCTTCACAGTAAAAATGTGTTTACCTCAGTCTGTACATAGAAATCATTTGACATGGTTTCCAAAAACGTCTTTGATGTCATACTACCCTTAATCCCACTGAACTTGATGTTGCTTTTAGCCATTTCTTTCGTCTTTAGGCTATAGTCTTCTATAGTCTTCCTGAGTGATTAATTTGTCATTTATCACATAAATGTTGGCCAGTCTTTTTTGGATCAATGCTTCAATTATGTTAGTGAACCTGTTTACTTTTAGCTCCAAGATTTCACATCTTTCTTCCAACTGATTAATGAGATTTCTCTTTGTCAAGACTTTCTTGACATCTAAAATAGTAGCAGTCTTGTCACTGATCCCTACTTCTTCAAGCTCATACTTAAACTTAGAGTTCAAGGATCTGATTATGTTAGAGGCTTTTCTGGGCATTTCTCCCAACTTCTCTCTTCCCTGTGCAATAGTTTATGTAGCCTTTTCTATAAGCTCTTTCTTCTCAAAATGATTTGGATAGAAGGCCAAATCTCATTCATAGAGTCTAGTATATTAATCCAAATAGTTTCCTTGTCTTGGGCCAAGGTCTAACCAATTGAAGTGTCTCTCTCTACCTTCTGCAACTTTTCCAACAATCTTTGGGATTTATGCGTTTCAGTAACCTGAGCAACTTCAACTTTGGCCTTTTGCACTTCTAAAGCTTCGAGTTGGCCCTACAAAGTCTCAATCTCCTTTGACTGGAGTGACATGTTCTCCAGTGTCTTTGTTACTTGTTCAACACCTGTTAGCGCTCGAATCTACCTTAGGCTGAAATAAGGTAAAACTCAAGGCTACATCAAACCACGCTCAGCCTCGTAGCTAGCCCTATGAGGACAGGAGAGGGCTCTCTCCGGGTCTATCTCGAAAAGGTATATCAATGAGGCTCGAGATGACTAAATTTGCAACTGACTTAGGCAGAGATTCTCTACCTTGATTTGTGGAACACTTGACACATAGCCATTAAAAGCTTGATGGAAGCTTGGCTATAAATTCATCTGATTGGTCCCCAAGCTAGCATCTCAATCCCCTTCAGTTGTTTACACCATCTAGCTGAGAGAGCATAGCTTGGAAGTGCCTTTAGATTTTCTGTGATTTTTCCTTTTGCTTGGATTGAAGCTGGAGTGTTGTTTCAGTGAAGAAGCAAGTGGACTGTGGTTTGCAGCGAGAGCGTTATCAATGGCTGGAGGTAATCCTGGGCATTGAAATTTTCATTTTTAGATTCTTTAATTCCGCATATAGAATCGTTGTTGCAAATTAATTCTTACATTGGTATCAAAGCTGCCGTGTATCTCTGCCTTGATGTGTTCTGCGTATCTTGTGTTCTTTTTTTGAAGTTTCATCTGCAAACATATCCTGTGGCCTTTTGCTATTTCTATTGCAAGATCTTGTATGGTCGGTAATTGATCTGTGTTTAGTTTCTGGCAATTATGATCGGCGGTAGTTCCACATGTCAATAGAGGGAGAACTTAGAAGGGTATGCGTAATCGTATCTGATGCGAATCTGTGTACCTTTCCGAGGGTTTACAGATTAGGTCTTGGTATGTTAGAATGGGTTGTATTTATTTAACAACCATTAAAAGGGTTTTACCAATACGTTTTGTGGTGGATAATAATCGCAGATGATTAACATAACTCCATATTTACAGCCTTGTCTGTATATTCTAAAAACCGTGGTCTTCTGAATCTTTTAACTAAGCATTTGTTGAGTTTTGGGATTAAATTTTCCTTCAAACTTAATAGCGTAATCAAATGATTAGAAGAATTCAATATTTAAAAAAAAAGGGGGCTTGTGATAAAATAAGGCAAACTCCCCTATATCTTGCAAACCATGGCCCAAAATGATAACAAGAAAAATCAGCCCTCCCCTTTGCTTCCTAAATTTGTGGCAAATTTATGTTCCAGCCGTTGCCGTGAACGTGGGATTTCTTCGGTGAAGAGTTCCGTCCCGTAACAAATATATGCCATTTGAGAGAGATTCCTTGTCGGTACCTTCGCTTTGCTTTAGGGATCTGTAGATTTTAGCTAAAGTTACCCCAGTTTATGTCTGTTAATTTATTTTCTATTGGAATGCTTCGAGAAACATACTTTCAACAAAGAGCAGGCTTCCATCAGCTTAGGTATCAGGTCTGAGGGGGGGACTATTCCATCAAAATTGTTTTCTCGAGATTTACGCTCCGGCTCATCCTTCTGGAGCTCAGGCCTTGCAGGTAGAGTAGATTGCAGCAAGAATATGTGCTGCTTAATGCTCTATCAACATAATTAGTGGACCAACATTCCGTTGGTTTGTCTGTAAAAGTTTCAATAGGCTGACCAAATGATAATGAAAATTGCAATTCATGTTCAAAAATTTACCTTTGTGATTTGCAATTTCCCCAAACGTTGATTCACTTCATGGATCTAAACGTAAGCCTGGCACGGGGTTTGATGTTTTTTTTATCAGTTACGTATAGCCACAATTTTATGGGATATTTTTAATGAATATAGATGCTCTATAACCATATAATTTTTATGGGATATTTTTAATGAATATATATGCTCTTTAACCATATAATTTTTATGGGATATTTTTTGAATATATATACTACATATACATGTTGTTATCACTTAAGAATTCAGTCCTTTTTTGCCAAATGAATTTATATTTGGAAAATTTAAAGAATACATACCATTTTGGGAAAGTAAAAGATT
>APFE031148870.1:10035-26414 GCA_000404065.3 Pinus taeda
ACACCATCAAAACATAAAGCCACATGGATCCCAAACAGTGCTGCAAAACCCTGGTCTTTCCTTAGCCAAAAATGCAGAGAAAATATGTACAATAGTATGCCAAAGCAATCCCAAGTGTCCAACCTTTCCAACCCTTGAAAATGACTGAGAAAATACATCTTATAGACCATCCTAACCCCTTCCCACTCCTCTAGGGGTCGAGCTCCTCCTTCTAGGAGCAGTTTGAACTAATTCCAAACATAGAGCTGAAAACTAGGCATCCAAACAACCTGCCTCTAAAAGAAGGGAAACTGATTCATTACATTAAATTTTTGCTATTTTGTAAATGAATCATCTAGAATAAGTAAATAAGTGCCAAAGTTACATCATGTACATCAAATTACATCAATCTGGGTCAAAAATCACATCAAGAGGTGAAACTGGTCATAACTGGCCGAAATTCTGAGCTGGAAGGTGAAAATTTGACCAAAAATCTCTATGCGCCGCGCGCCTGAGCTCTATGCGTCGCGCGCTTTTCAGATTACGTTTGGGGCACTTCCCGACATCAAAATCAAGCTCACAATAGCTGGTTGGAAAGCCTTGGATGTCTACTATCCAACCCAAGTGGAATTTCCTAATTTGGAGCTCATTTGCCCCTTCAAAATGTCATTCTCCCAAAAGTACTTCCTGATGGAGCAAAAGGTGGCAGAAAGGTGATTTTCATGGTGTTTTTGGCCCTTTTGATCATCCAGAACTTGATGAAATGCCTTGGCCATACTAGAGCATGCATAAATTACCATGACAAATCCAAAACTATAAAGTTTTCCTCTAGCAAGTGTCCCAATCATAAGCGCGCGCGTCGACGCGCTACGCGTTGGGCTGAAAAATCTGTTTTGCAAGCCAAAAATTTCAAAATGACAAAAATTTCTCCAAAATTGCTCAAATTCGGAGCGAAGACCCTCCATCATGTATTATGTCCAGCCAATGAAGCCTCGGCCAAAATCCGGAGTGGATCAGGTGTTTCACGGCGCTTCAGTGTCCTCCTTGTGTATGCAGTTCAGTGGTGCAATCTCTGTCTTGGTTGTATGATGTGTTGTTGTCAGTCATGGTGTTGCGAAGTGTATGTTCAGCTTGTTGAAAATGAGAAATGAGACCTTGGTGTCCTTGTCTCCAATCACCAAATGCGTGCCAAAGGGGAATGAGGGATTGAGAACACCTATAAGTGAGATAGGAATGGGATATGGTATGGGGGGTAGTTTTGAAGGACAGGAGTGAAATGAAATGGCAACATATCAGTGAGTCAAGTGGAATCAAGGACAAAGAAACAACCTTTGAATGTTATGGAGATTAGGCTTTTATCAATGGAGGAATGTAGTAGTAAGTAATAGGGTTTTGGATTTCACATGGGAACCAAAAGTATAAAGGGATATGAGAATAATGAATATGGGGAAGGGACAACGATATGATCACATGGTAGCGACAGCAGTGATGGAATACAAAGAAAAGGTTGACAAATGGCAAAAATTTAGCACCAACACACTCTTCAAACTTTATGCATAACCCTAGGAGCAAATTTGGTATAAGGTAGGGTTTGATGTTCACCATATCAAACACTTGTTTTCTTCACATTTGAAACACCATAACAAATCCATGAATCACTGAGCATGCATAAATAACTTAATTGCAGACAAATGAAGTGGTTTGATGAGAATTTGGGTGATGAACTGTTGTTTTCCAGCCTTGGGGCTATATGCGTAGCGCGCATGTAATTTTACACTGGCCAGTGGAGCCCAGTGCGCTGCGCGCACTCAATGCGTAGCGCACTACATAGTGCATTTTGCAGGAGGCTTTTGGAGGCCTTCCCAGTGTCAAAATCGGGTGCAGGATAGCTCGTTGGAACTTCTTTGAGTCTACTTTCCAACCCAACCAGAATTTTTCAATTTGGAGTTCATTTTCCTTGTCAAAAATCAAATCTCCCAAGATTGGTCAAAATGTGCCAAATGAGGCTGCCTCAAGGCAGAGTGCTGTTGCAGTCAACTTTTGAATGCCTTCCTCAACTCCCAATGAGCTCATGATAGTTCATTGGAAATATATTTTTGTCTAGTTATCCTTTGACTCATCAAGAAAGTTATTTGGCCAACCAAGCTAGGAGAAAACTTGATTTTCTCAAGGTCACTTCAGAGGTGCATCAATTCTCCCGAGGCAATTGTATTTTTGACATTTCTCTAAAACCATAACACCTGTGTAAAAATTGAAGGAGGTTTTTCTTTCTTGGCCTGTTTTGGGCAAAAACCTCTCTCGGGTTTTCAAAATTCATCTTTGATTGCTTTGGAACATCTTTTGAGTGAAACTTATCCCGATGTGTGAAACAAGGGATTTTGTCGAAATGAAGCGAAATGAAGGGGATAAGGGGCTTCTAAATTCTTGGGGAAATTTTTGGAAGTAGGGAGGGATGTTAGGAAGCAGGGAAAAGTGGAATCTCAAAGATCGAGTGAGGGGAAGGGGTCCAAAAGGGAAAAACACAGGCCTAGCCTAGAAGATTGCCAAGTTGTGGCAAGAAACTAGGGTTTGTGCAAAAATGAGGAATTTGGGGGATCTCAGTGATAGGAAGTGTTTAATAAGGTACATTAATGATAGGCGAAAGTGTATGAACATCAAGATACAATTTTTGCTAATGATTTGACCATTCAAGAGAAATTGCCTTCAAAACCCTAGGAGAGGGAAATGAACCTTGCCTAGGCGCAACTGAGGCATGAACAAGGTGTAAAATGACCCAATGGAACCTAACATGATGATAACAACCTTCTGAATGATGACAGACTTAGCTGAATAGTGACATAGATTGACATTTGGGCAACTTTGAAAGGAGTGAAAGCAAACCCTAGACCTAATCCCTAGTGACCAAATTTTGCTTGAAGACTCACTGAAATGACAAAATTTGATTTTGACACCTTAAAATCACTTGTAAGAGCATGTTTTATCACTGGAGGAAGGTTGCAAAGACTGACACTAACAACACCCACAACTTGAGTGGAAGAAGTGGCTGCAGTGGTTGTCCCTATTACTGTAAACTGAGAAATGGGTATGGCATCTAGGGGACAATGGCCATCTTTTGACTCTCTTCTTTCTCCTTTACAATTTTCTCCATCTCTGCCTCCATCTGCCTAATTTGTATATTCTACTCTATGATCAACTTCATCATGTCTGCTTTATGTGCTTCACTTTCTTCAATGTCCTTGGTCAATAGATCCTCTGTGGATGACAGCTTCAGTTGTTTTCTCAAGGATGCAATGTCCAAGTTCTTCTTTTTAATAATCTCCACAACAACATTAACATCTTTGGGATCATATCCTATATTAACCACCAAGTCTTCCAAAGACTTGATCCTATTATCTTTGGCTAAGGAGGACACTTTCTCCATCTTCAACTGTGATTGAACATTGGCAAATGAAACATGCAATTTGGATAGTGACATAGCAATGTTAGTCAAAGTAGAGGATATCATTTCACCAGTTTGTTTGTGCATCTCCATTTGATCAATGGGATGTATGTCTTTAGTGTTGAATTCAAAAGTAGTGCTCTTGTAGCCTACTGCTAATTTTGGTTGTGGAATTTGGGCCTCAAGAAAGGTCATTCGCATTTTGCCATGCTCTATGTCAAAGACTGACAATAACCTACTCTGTGAGCTGGAGGTCTGCTTCCAGAGTTGGTTGTAGGTATTATTTTTTAAAATCTCATTTCTGAGCTTAATCTCCCTATACCTGTCAAAAATTATCTTCTCCTTTTCTGTTTGGACATTCTGTGATTCTAGCTCAGTTTCCTTGTGACCCTGTGAAGATGAAGGTTCATTAGGAGATGTTGTGAATTTGCTAGTTGCAGGTGGTGAATCTGTGATTATAATGGTAGCTTGCTCTTCAGTCTCTTTGTCTAACTCTACTCTAAGAGTTAACTTTGTTCTCTTCCTGTAGCTGATCTCGAACTCTTTAGCTTCACTCCCTATTGGTGATGATGATCCTTCCTCCCTCTGTCTTTTGCTTGATTTTTCCTAAGGAGTGCGTGTCTATAAATTGGTAGTGGAAAATAGTTGTCCTTCAGCATCCTACAAAGTGTTTTCTGTCCATTCTAGTTGATTAACGCACTTCTCTATCTCAGGTCTTGAAGTATGAATGTAAGGGGTGCTTTTATTCTCCACTCTGAGCTTTGAAATGATGCCACAGGGGTCATAAGCCTATGTAAAGCTCAGGCTGAAGTTCATTTCTTTAAGTATTCTATCTGCTTCTTCACTTGTTATCCTTGTGTTACACACAAATAAGCCCACCTGTGTCTTTATTCTAAATTGTGGTTTCTTCTTGGCCACTACGAAATGGATGTCATCGGAATTCAACATCTGTCTAATATACTCCAAGGCAAAATTCCTCATTGGGAGGTATCTGGGGAATTTGTAGGGTGCCAATTCACAACCATACACCTTGATTTATGTATAATTTTGGTATAAATACCAATCCCCAGTCTTTGCTTGATCTGTTAGGTGCATAATTCTCTTGATTTCCTCACTGATCCTGGGTTGAATTGCACTGTTAAGGATGTTCATGGCTGGATGAACAAAATACTCAATGAACTGCTTATAAGTTAACTCATGTTGTTCTTTCATGACCAATGAGGTCCAAAAGATCATTGGCTGTTGGTTTCCTGCATCATCAAGTTTTTGTAATGCAAAATTGAATTTGTCTGCCTGATAGTAGAGGAACATATAAATCAAAATGGAGGTGTAATTGAACACCTGTTATGTGGGAAACTTTATGAATTGTTCATGAATAATGTCAGCCAAGAATTTACTGAAATTGAACACCAAGGAGGGCTTGCTGTTTGTGGAAAATATGGAGAGGACTCCTACAATGGGCTCATCTACCCACTAATCAGAATAATAACCTAAAATGTAGGAAATCATGGATATAATTTGCTTGGCCTGATCAGGGAAGATGGAGGAAGGATATGGAGGATTCTTTTTAGGCAATTGAGCATTCTCAGGCAAGAAGATCTCAAAGATTCTGGCTCTGGTGGCGAAATCCAACTTCTGATAAAGCTGGGTGAGGGCTTCTAAGGAGAAAGGAGTATTATTTTCCATAGTGGGAGCCAACATCATTTGGTCAATGGATTGTGCAGTGATTGTGAAGAGAATGTCACTTGTAGGTGCAATGATAACTCTTTGAGCAGGGACATAGCATGCTTGACACCTTCTGGTAAACTCTGGGGCTTGGAATGTCAAGGGGAAAATGTAATGGGGGAGGTTGGACTCCCAAAGCCCAATTTCATCAGTGTTATTTGCATGTTTGTCCTCTAACCAGTAATATAATTCCAGAAAATCACAGTCACATTGGGTTTCATTAATCTTGTGATCCCTATCAGCTAAAGGTATATGATATAAATCTATAGAAGGGGGAAACAAAGGATTAACATGCTTATCTTGAGTCTTAGTTTTCGGAGGCATGACTCTAAGAATCTGAGAACAAGAGGAATTTACAGAAGAGCTTACTAGGGAAAGTGTTTGAGTAACAAATTGTCAGGTAAAAGAAACAAGAAACTGTCAGGTTTCTGTCGTGGTCTAGTCGTGGAAGAGCTCTGAGAGTGATCTATGTGGAAAACTATCAATAACAGAAGACAAATAGTAAAAAGAAAGAGAGTGATAGGATGAGAAGTAAAGAGAGTGACAGGCTCAGAAGGTTTTAAATGCTGCAGTGAATGGTTCCATTGAAAATGGCGTGGGGCTGTTAGGCCTAAACGGTTACCTGGGAATTACAAATTTAATGTAGAATGATTGTTTGTCTGGAAAGCATTTAATTGTCTTACCGATTATGTGACGTGGCGAGAGGAGAATGGCGGAGGAATCTTGGTGGGACACGTAGAGCGGGCGAGGGAAAAGTGGCTTTCAGAAAGGGTAGCAAGCATTTTGTGGTTTTGGTGAGGGGGGCGGGGGGGGTGCAAAATTGCAAGAGGGCGACATGTAGGGGATGGGGCCTGACGGGAGAAACAACTTTTCGAACCCCCTCGATGGTAAAGGCAGGATGGAGAGGGGGGGCGAAGGCGGATGAGGGTTGTTGATTGTGAGTAGGAACAGATCCCGGTGACGCAGACTGAATTGTACTTTAACCAAATATGACAAAGCAAATTTGTTTGCATGCGCTTTTTATAATTTACCTCAGAACTTAGGATAAGAGGAAGTATAAAACATATGAAAGACTTTATTCCCATCGTACACATATTATCCCTTTAGCCTATGATCAAAACTTTGCATAAAAATGATATAGGCAAATATTTACAAATCATCTTATCTACCTACCCTTAGCTAAATTAGCATTTTTATTTTTCAAAAGGGTGCTCTTAGACTAGCAAACCCACTTTATTTTCTTTTATACAAAATGAAAAACTACCTAACCTATTCCTTATTTCTCCTATTGATTCAGATTAAATAGTTGAATCAATGTCATTTTCTACCTAACTATTGATTTACCCAGATTAAACTGTTAGGTAATTCTTTATTCTCTAATCTAATTTAGAGAAATTGAAAGGAGTTTAATCATGATTACACTATATGATTAAATTAAAATTGATGATTGTGGCATTTTGAACAAGTTGCACACAACTTTTATTTTTCAATGATGAAGCAAAACTATCTATGAATAGTGGCATTTAGACTTGCAAAACTTTCAGTTTTATTCCTTCTTTTTTTTTGGTGGGGTTCAACCTTTTCTTCTTTTTCAATATTATTGTTTTTTCTCTTTTTCTTATTTATACCCTATTTTCATTTTTTATTCTATTTTTTTCTTTTATTCGGAAATCATTGGCAGATTGACAAGTATTTACAAAATAATATTCCTGAGGTACAATACTCAATTTCCTTGAGATCCTATAAATTATAGGAACCTAACAGGTCCCAATTTGGAAATATGGGGTTTGAAACCATTCTAGAGTCATTTTGAGGCATTAAAGGATTTTTTAGGGTAAAAAAGCTCTCGCTTATGCATGACCCTCTAGTGCTTGAAGTTTGTATAAAAAATTTATGCCTCATGCAAGTTGGCCTATTGTGTTGACCACCATGGTAAGAGTATATATCATGTCAACCCCAACTGCTCATGCATATGCAATTAGTCACGTGTGTGCTTTCAAAAAGACTCTTGAAGTCCAATATTGTGACTCTAGTTGAGGGTTGAGGGAGCCAAACCTTACCCCTAGATGGTTATCGGGTTATGTTAAATATTGGGCCACTAGGAGGAGTAGGGGTTCCATTCAATGTTATTATATTTTATTCCATATTTGAGAAAAGAAACTTAGAGCGGAAAGTTAGAGAGAAAAACAAAGGGGGTTAATATTTTGTAGAAGCTTTACAAGCCACATATTAACCCCCTTTCTTTTTATGTAATCTGTTAAGATATATTTGATTGTGGTGGTGGAAATTTTTATTAATTGTTAATATGTTTGTGTGAATTTTAGTTAAATATAATTTAGTATAATAATTTTGACTATTTTTTAAATTAGAAGACTCACTGCTTCGCAATTTGGAATAGAGATTAAAATGAATTAGAATATTTTATGATAAGTTTAAAAAAATTAAGATGTGTAACAAGTTAATATTTCCCTATGAAATTTTTAGGAAATATTTTTATGCTCATTTATAATTTTGCATAAATTGTATTTTTAATATTGTACATTTAATTATAGTGAGTATATTTGGTTATTGATAAATTTATATAATTTTTTAAAAAATTAAACAATTTTTTTTTCATAATTATGAAAATATATGACTTTATTAATCTGAGTAATTTTATGTGAATACAAAGGTTTATTATTACATTTTAGATATGATGAGATTTATAAGATTAAGGAAGAGAAGATAAAGAAATTTGGAACCTATGAGGGCAAGGAAATATATATATCACCAATAAATAGGTATAATGTGTCGAAAAAGACATGTTACTAATTATTTTAGGCATACTCTAACTTATAGATGAAATAACTTTTTTCATGGCATTTTTCGTGGTTAATTTTATCAAATTTTAACAAAGATTTTTAAAAACGTTTAAGTTGTTTAATTTGTAGAATTCTAGCGCCTCAAGGGTTTTCAAGGTGTTGAATCCATTTATGCATCCAAAAAGGTATCTTAAACAATAAAAAATCACAATCTTGCTTGAAATTATGTCTGGATTCTCGTGAAAAATGTTATTTCATCTACATCATTATTTTATGTATATTTGTGTTTTATACATGTCTTGATAATATAATTTTAAATTTATCCTCGTAATATAATCTTTTAACATAGTTAATGAAAGTGACAACTTGACGATAATGGCATAATTTTAAAATGCAATTCGAGTTAATATGAATGATGGGTTCAAATATAAAATGGATCAAGATGATTGTTGAGCCTCACTCCTAATTAATGGTTATTGTATTGCCTTTCTTTGAGGACGTTGCCTCTTGGAGATGGGAAGAATGGTGATAAAAGTCTAATTGCGGAAATTAAAAAAAGATCATCAGACATGAAGAACATACAATCACATAATATGCTAAACTCACTGACATAATATGTGGAAGTAAAGAAGACAATAGCCATTTAGGCAAGATGTGGAGATGATCAATAAATTGTGTTGGATATTCCAATGGAACTGTTCATCACAATAGATATGATAAAATACTGAAATTTTTGTTATCAATGTTAATTCCTTTCAGATCTCAAATTCTTTATTTACTTTTTGTATGCTTGAAAATAAGTTAGCTAAAATGTGAGGAATATAGAATGAAAATGAATACGCACTACAACCAAAATAGGCACAATTTTTTACCTAGGAAGACCTTACGTGAGAAACCTAGCTAGAAGGTGTGGTTGCTTTGCTCTCTATTCTCTATTCTCTAGAGTGGAAAGTTAGAATAATTTTAATTAACTTTTAAATTCTAAACTTTCAAAAAATAAAAAATAAAAAATTATAATTTAAACTTTTTTTACACAAAAATGAGTATATATTTTTTAAAGTCTACGCCCCATCGCAACAAGTACATGGGGTTACATCATCATTTTCAATACTTACCAGAGAAAAAAAGTATTACAAACCCTTTACATATTAAGACCCAGAAGACTAATTGTAGACCTAATTACGTTTGATTACAAAAAGGAACACCAAGAGACTAACTATAGACCTTAATACACTTGATTACAAAAAAGAGCAAAAGACCCCTGTAGCAACAACCATGCAGTTTAGTCATTCTCCATCCCTGGTCAATTTAGATCAATGTCATTTTTGCCAGATTCCTCCTAATTTTGGCAAGTGCTTGTAGGAGTTTCAATCCTCAATTTAAGTTCCATAATTATATTCTAGAGTGCATCTACTTCAGCAGTGAGGCAAGATATATAATTCTCTAGAACTAATACTTTCTCAGTTTATTCCACGTGAGTGTGATACATTTGGAAAAATTTCACCTGCAAATCATAATCTACCATGTGGAGGGCTTCATGTGCATATAGAAAGTGCGTGTAGGGGCTGGCTACTAAGGAGTCTTTTAAGTTATAATTTGAGTTCATGATGGAACATTGACTAGAGTTTTGAAATAAACAAAGAGCAAAGGAAAAACCACCTAATAATCCCCATTGTGACTTTAAAGCCTATCCGAGAGAATTGTGAGCTTAAATGTTCCAATTCAACTTCTCCAGGATGTAAATTTTCAGAGGTCTCTGATGAGGAAATTAGGGTCAACTGTATGACAACGAACACAAATTTACATATCCTTCCTTGAACCAAAGACAAACATAGAGCTCTAAAGGACCACTGAGTTGTTGGGTTCTCATCTAATGAAGCCTTAGGAATTCTTACTTGTAACGAGTTACTACTTAGAACCTCGAGATGCCAACCTAGGCTTTTGGAATCACCATCCAAATTGAGAAGATTTCCGAAAATCAAAATGCAAACAAGAAATAATGAAATTAGGGTCAACTGCATGATAGGGAACACAAATTTACATATCCTTCCTTGAACCAAAGACAAACACAGAGATCTAAAGGACCACTGAGTTGTTGGGTTCTCATCTAACGAAGCCTTAGGAATTCTTAATTGTAACGAGTTACTACTCAGAACCCCGAGATGCCAACCTAGGATTTTGGAATTACCATCCAAATTGAGAAGATTTCCAAAAATCAAAATGCAAATAAGAAACAATGATGTACCTTCCTGAATTAGACTTCAAGCCAAATTGATGTCGATTAGGAAAGGAATCCTAGGTGATATCGAGGCAACTTCCGAGCCACAGAGCCCCAACTTCTAGAATTCCCATGATTTAGAGCGATGAACCCACAAACACTACCCACAAAGATGGGGAAACAACAATCTGAAGCGGAGCTCTTTGCAGAGCTGCTATAAAAATAACCTCCTTACCACCACACTTGAAACCCAACACTGCACCAAAACCAAATTTACGGACTTCTGAGAAAATTGGGTAGAAGAAGAGGCGCACATAGGCATGAATACATCCAGATCATGGCTCAAACGAGATTTAACATTAATTTTCCTGCCAGGTTGCACGATTCACACCATATTACTTCTATTATTTAGATCCATCTTTATGCTGAGAGGAGGGCAATTCAAAGTTCGGGGCAAAGGGGTATTGTTAACCCAAGCATGCGAGAGGAATATCATTGCTACTACATGACAGTGGTTTGCAATATTTGCCACATCAAGGGTGATGTGAATGATAACATAAGGCCAAATCTTATTGTATTTTATATAATTCGGAAGGAACTAAGGAGAAATGCAGTAGAGGGAAGAGGGATTTCAGGGAAAGGGATAGGGATTAGAATTAATTATAAGGTGAACCATATTCGTATAATGAAAGGACCAAGGTGACAACTAAACAAATGTGACCATAAATAACTTAGGGGATTGGACAGAGTCTTTTAAAGTCATTGTGATCCATAAAATGTCGTGGATATTTCATTGGGCAGTTTGTTACAATAGATTTGATAATATTATATTAAAAATTTGAAATTCTACACTATTACAATTTTATTAAATTTATAGATCTGTAGATTTTACTAGAATTAGTGCATGCATATTAATGGAAATTATGCAGAAAATAGAGAACGACCAAATAAAATCACACACACACACACACACACATAAGACACAAGATATGCTCTGTGAAACCCTTTTGGGAGAAAACACGAGCGAATTGTCTTATACCAAGATAGCTTGTGTGAATCAAGTGGGCCTTCTAAATGCAAACTTCTAAGAATTCTATTACATTAAAGTTAATTTGATTGTTCTGTTCGTTGCATTAATTCCTTCAGACCTTTTTTTTTTTTTAAATCTTTCCCTATGTGGGGCATTATTTTTTTATTTTCATTTCAATAAAGGTAAGGAAATAAATGTTTAAATTTCATCACAGGTGTAATTTTTTATCATGATATTGACAAATCAATTTTTTTATTTATTTATATAAAATTATAATAAATTTGTTATTATGTAAATTCCAAATTTAACAATTTTATATATCATCAAAGGATTCGTTAAAAATAAAGATATTTAAGAACAAATTTGCTTTAAGTGCCGGTAAATTCAATTTAATTATCATTTCCCAAGATACTATAAAGGCTTGATTATCTTCGGATGTGGAAATATCACAATAGTGACATGGTGGGAATACCATAATATCATATTTTTTCTGTGGAATAAGATAACATACTCGTTTGATGTATTGGGTTTTAAAGAAAATTCTGAACTAGGAGTCCTGAAAGCTTCGCAATTTCTTTGACACAATGTGGTCAACAGAACATTGAGTTATATATATAATAATATATATAATATATATATATATATATATAATATATATATATAACAGAATAATATTTATTACAAGCTCATATAATATATTATCATATTATAAGTCGAATGTTAAATTGGAAAATTAGAGTGTTGGAATTGATGAGTTTGTGCATACATGGATTGTATTTCTATTCATTGTTAAATTAAATTATAATATTTTATCTAAAAAAATTGTGAATAATATTTATCTCCCTAGAAACATTTTGATTAGAATGTTAACAAAAATGAGTAAATGGAGAAAATATTATAATGTTTAGAAGATATTTTGTTTTGGATAAGAATTAGTACATCATCATTGCAATAATTATATAAAATATCTAACTTTACGAATAAAGCTAATCATAATACCTAATTAATGAAATATACTGTAAATAGATAATATTTATTAATAATTAAATTTTATAAAGTATTGATAAAAATGTTGCACACATCTATATCATAAGTATAATCTACATAAGATATGTAGGCATTATAGACTACTTAGTCATTACAAAAAAAAAAGTCATTATGGGTTTTGATGTCAAATTATAAATCAAACTAAGTTGGGAGGATAACCACCCACACCATTAAAAATAATATTACATCAAAGTTTAAGGAGAAACTGTAAGGTGACAGGAAGTTAAAGAGAAAAACAAATAAAAATAGTACCTAATTAATGAAATATATTGTAAATAGATAATATTTATAAATAATTTAAAATTTTCAAGTATTGACATATATATATATATGTGTGTGTGTGCGCGCGTGCGTCTGTGTGACCTTTGTATCATACTACAAATTGAACTATGTTGGAAGGTCAACCACATTTCTACTAACCACCCAAATTATTAAAAATAGTATTGCATTCAAATTTAAGGAGAAATTGTAGGGTGAGAAGGAGTTAGAGGGAAAAGGATTCAATAAAATCCCTCCATAATATTAAAGGGAAATTAATATAATAATAATTAATGAAGATCCTTCAATAATAATAATTCAATAATAACTCATCAAAATCCTTCTATGCCCATGAGTTAAATAAATATCTAATGAGGGGTTGCCACATGATCTTTTTGTTGGGGAATATGACCACAAGATGGGGGCTTGACCTTTGATCCATCATAACTCTCTATCCAAGATGAACTATGATGCATGTCATATACCATTGGAATTAGCACGATAAGGAGCATCTAGCGATAATGGTCTTAGGAGCAAACCCACTAATCTTCATACTCAATGTCATCAATAAGTGTGGGGATTCTAGGTCTATCAAGTCTTCTTTGTTGGAAATAATACTAAGAGGGGGGGTGAATCAGTATAATCAAGTTAATAATATTTCTTTTCACAATCAGATTTGTATACGCTACTTCAGTTAATGAAACTTGCGTATATACGCAACTGTTGTTAAGAGAACTAACGTATATCCTGCAGGCATATACTTTAGTTAGTTCATCAAATGTTGATCTTTAATCTGTGTATCATAACCATATAACAGTAGCCAGGTACAGTAAAAAAACAGAGCAGACAATCACAAACAAGAACACAAGATATAAGGTGGAAACCTAATGTGGGTGAAAACCACTTGTTGCAATTCGTCTTTATCTTCTTTTAATAAGAAACTTCTTTTTACAATATTTTTGTACTGGTGCAATCTTATAACAGTACGCATGCTTCTACCTGCAGAAGGCTACAACCTTCTCTAGTTCTCCAGCTTCTCCTGTAAGGGAGCTACAACCCCCTTAGCTCTTGTACCAGCTAATGTACTAGTACGTAGGTG
Organism: Pinus taeda; assembly: GCA_000404065.3. Lineage (NCBI taxonomy): Eukaryota > Viridiplantae > Streptophyta > Pinopsida > Pinales > Pinaceae > Pinus > Pinus taeda. Next base: position 23,632 of record APFE031148870.1, read on the forward strand.
TTGACCTACAAAAGGCTACAACCTTCTCTTTTCTTTCAGGGACCAAGTTTCATAAATTTTCAGACTGGATCCATCAATAACATTAATCAAACATCAAATATATTTGCATCAATCAATCTCCTTTGCACCAACCAAAACTGAATCAAACAATCACTTTTTTGAATGTTGTAACCAGAACACAGTAATAGTAACCAGAATCCAATGCAGAACCCAAAACACTGCAACAACAAACAGAAGTAGCTAAAACATATTTTATGAGACGTACACTACTTCAATGTGTCGAACCTGTGTTCATACGTTGTTATCCGAAGGCAGACTTGCGTATACGTTGTTTTTAAATGCCGAACCAGCTTGTATACGCGCCTTTGCTATACTGAACCTGCGTACAAATTTGTAAAAGACGATTTAACTTTTACAACTATTCAGACATCAGTTATACCCAGATCATTAGATTACAGATTACGACATGCGCCAATTATAAAAGATCAAAACCACACAAAGATACTTCTCTTCAAGACTAAAGATCTTGACCCATCAATAGAACTTTATCCTTCTTCAAGCGCTCAGGTTCCTCCTTGATTGAGATCTAGCTATGCACCATAGCCCAATGACCAGTAGTCTAGATCTTTCTCTTCATTAGATATTCAATCCTTGAGTGCTTTTGCCTAATGATCTCCTTCTCCTTTTATAGTCTTAGGCCTTAGTCAATACCATGGTCCAAAATCACTTAGAAGCAATACCTAGGACCAAATACCTGGGGTCAACACTTTGGTCAAGATACCTTGGATCAATACCACGGGTCAAAATACCAGGGACCAAATACCACGGACCAAAACCAAGTTTTCCAACATGTACGTGCTTTTCCTTGCGTGAAAGTGTTTGTATACGCATACGCGCCTTTTTGTCTGCGAACCCGCGTGTATACGCGGTTTGGTTAAGGGGAACTTGTGTATACCTCTTTTTCCTTCATTATGTGATCTGTCATCTGAGTGAGTTGCCATCAAGGACAACACCTGTGTCATAGCGCCAAACCTATGTCATAATGCGAACAATCTCCCCCTTTGGACTTGACGACAACCCCAATTCATTCTCCTCCTTTGTCATCAAGGGCAAAGGGTTATGCTCCCCCTGAGTACATGTTGAATTCTCTGATCTGTTGAAGTGTGTTGTTCATGCTCCCCCTGACTATAAGCAAGGTCTGTAAACATATGTTCTACAAGAAGAACATGACTCTATGCATCATAAATGACCTTCCTATCACCAAAGACTCATACATACATCCATCTCCCAACCAAGTGGGGATATTCCAAGATTTACTCATCCACCCAACCAAGTGGGGATACATCAAAAGTTTATACATGATAAAACAAGAACATTACATCATCCATCCCAGGCATAGTGGGGAAACAAAATAGGTCGTTACATGACCTTGATAATAAAAGTTATACATAACATAAGGACAAAATATCTAAAACAAGACTATGATAGTCATCAGCAACTATTATCAGCAACATCTGTCAATCACCATCCAGACCAGCAACCATGATCTCCCTCTACACATGTTCCACCTGAATAAAAAACAATTGTGAAACTGTACCAAGATCTTCTAAGATAATGCCAACAATGATAATGCATCATTAGAAGTATATGCTCTCCCTGAACTTGTGCCAGATGATCACTGATAAACCCATATCAGACTCTTTTCATCCTAAGTCTGGCCCATTGATATTCTTTAAACCAACATATACGCGGTTGTATCCACAGAAACCGATGTATGTACACAGATACGCTTCATGAAACTCGCATACAACCACTGTTCTCTAAAACAGATAAGTGTCAACAGCAAGATGATGCATCAACTACTCCCAGCTTCTATCTAAGGTATTCAAATGTCTCTCTGGGCAGTGGTTTGGTGAATATATCAGCAACTTGTTCCTTGGAGGGAACATACTCCAATTTGACCTTTAGTTCAAGCACTTGTTCTCGGAGAAAATGATATTTGATAGGTATGTGCTTGGTCTTGGAATGCATGATTGAATTATTTGAAATACTAATTGCACTTGTATTATCACATAGAATGGAGATGGGTGGAGTACACGTGATTTGAATGTCTTGCAATGTTTGCATCATCTAAAGGAGTTGTGTGCAACAAGATGCAACAGCCACATATTCTGCTTCAACTGTAGATAATGCAATTGAACTTTGTTTCTTACTGAACCAAGACACTAATATGGAACCCGTATAGAATGCACCACCACTAGTTCTTTTTCTATCATCCACGCTTCCTGCCCAATCTGCATCTGTGTATGCATGAAGTGTAAGATCTGTGTCCCTAAGATACCATAAGCCAAAATTTTGAGTTCCTTGAAGATATTTGAAGATCCTTTTGACTGCCTGCAAGGTGTGATTCCTTTGAATTTGCTTGGAATCTTCCAACTATTCCCACTGCAAGCATGATGTCTGGTCGGGTACCTGTTAGATAGAGCAGACTACCAATCATGGATTTGTAGGTTGGTTGATGTACTGCTGCTGATTCATCATTTGTGTTGAGGCTGCATCCTGTTACCATAGGGGTACATACTGGTTTAGAATCTTCCATGCCACATTTTTTCAAGATCTACTTGAGGTACTTGGTTTGTGAAAAAAAATACCATTTTTATTTTGTTGAACTTGTAAGCCAAGAAAATATGTGAGCTCACCAAGCAGGGACATTTCAAATTCTTTCTGCATTACCAAGGCAAATTTTTGACTCATGGCTTCTTCATTGCTACCAAAAATGATAT
>APFE031148870.1:28384-41288 GCA_000404065.3 Pinus taeda
CCCAATATATACTCGATGGTACATGGGAGCACAAGTCCATACTAGCACTTGTCATCTCAAAGAGGAGGAATCACCCAATCAACAATGAAAGCCGCAGTTACCAGGGTTTACGACGCCGGAATACGTCTCTAGCCTAGACTTCTAGATGTTGTGCGTTAGGTTCCAAAGCATTTTTATGTTCATTGAATTTATTTTACAGGTGATCTTGCTTAAGAAATTTTCCTTTCAGGTTCACCACGTGATGTATATATACAATTCCTAAAATGCAATCTAAGATGATAACCAATCGTTTAATCGTCTTTTTGTAATGAAAATCCTAGCTACTAAGGAAAGAGAACTGAGGGTCTTTCAACATAGAGCACAGAGCACACACTAGATGCACTGTCCTAAATCAACAAGCAGTCTAAATGCAAATGCACATGCATGTATTTTTTTCAGCCTTCTTAATGTGTGAATGACAAGAAGAATGCTAAGTACAAATCTGAATTATCTTTTCAAAGCGACAATACTAACAATTTTCTTTAAAATACGAAAGGAAGATAACGACGACACTTTGCGATTTTGAATTGGAACTGCTTTAGACAGTTGAAAAATCACTAATTCAAATCTAATATAAGAGTAATAGTATAATCAACTATCAAGAATAGTAGGATTCTTTTCTATGACTGAAAACGACACTTGCGACAGTTTCAAATCAAGAAACGACAGTTCGATTACGCTACTTCGTTGTAAAAGAGAACTGAAAATGGTGCACAATACATAAAAACATTTACAGTTCTTTGCATAATGGAGGCAGAATGATGGAAATGAAGGGGGTTTCCACAGTGGTATACTGATCACAGACAACAAAACTCCTGAATAGAGCTGAAGAGAGTGAAGAAAAACCAAAGTTTGAAGGCAAAATGAGCCTTTTCTGACCATCGCACATGTTACAGAGGGAATCTAGTATGCATCCCACCTACTACACATGGGAGGTGCGATGCATACAAAGTTCCTTGAAGAGAGGGTGCGATGGTACCAGTGTGAGACTTTTACTTGGTCTTTGGTCACGGTTTGCGGCTCAATTCAGGGATGTAGGCCGAGCAAGTGATGTTCAGTAAATATAAATGACAGGGGTTGATCTAAAGAGGTTAATAGAGCCACCACTAGGGCAATTAGAAAGTTTGCAAAATCGATTGTTCAATTTATAAACAAAACCTGGAGATAGACTGAAGCATCATTGATCTACTTTGCACTTGCATAGCAAATGCAATTTGAAGGCTAGCTGGCTTGACTTTAGGCTCTGTCTGTAAGTTTATAAAACAAACAAATATAGACAAGCAAACAATCTATTTGCTCCCCAGTGGAGTCACCATTTTGGTACCGGGAATAGTGTCCACTCGGAGCTACTAGTCCCACTAAGATTGGTAGCTATCTTAGAAACAAACAAGTTAAAACTACTTTCGCTTTCCTTTATAAGAAGTAGATAAGAGGGGAACAAAGGACACCAACCTCAGTCTTGCGCTTGGTTCCTTGCCTGGTTCCTCTCCTTTCTGATAGATCTTTTCCACTTCTTCTTCATCTACCCAGCTTCAAAGAGCACCTGTGGAATCAAAGCAACATAATACTATCGAAGAACATAGATCTATAGTCATAAACAATACAAGACCAGATATGTATCGACCACACAAATGCATATACCATCAAACATACAAGAATATGGAGGAAAACTTGAATAGCTTTATTAATATCAAGAATAGAAAAGAGGATTACAACTAAATGTTCTGACCCAACATCATCCTCCAGCATGAAAGCCCTTCTTCACCTCATGTAAAGCTTAGATCACCCAACACTGTGATGTTACACCAAGAAACCAACAACACTTCTTTACAAGATACAAGGTTCCAGCCTCCGGATCTCTGTGATGAGGGATCCATATATAGATGATTGTAGGGGGGTGAGTCAGCTTCTGGGATTTTGATTAGTGTCCTCTCTCTGATAGTTCTTGATTCCACTTGGAGATTGATGATCTCTTACTCATCCCTGGGCAAATTCAGAGAGGCAAGTGTCAGAGGAGAAGCTTCTGGAAGATTCCATGATCCACCACCTCGCAAATTGTCCTTGCCATTTGTCCGTTCTCGCCCATCGCACACTACAGAAGGGTTTTCCAGTATGCATCACACCCTTTACACTGAGCAAGTGAGATGCATCGCACCCTCTGCACTGGGCATTCTGTATGGTCCAATTTTGACCAGTTATGAGCAGTTTTCTATGGAGAACTTCTGGGAGATGATGTAATCAGCTGACCTTGTTCCTTTAGGGAGTGAAGCAACACTTTTAGTGACTTACGAGCCCTTGGTTTATGGACATTATGATTGGGGTTGCAGTGCCAAAAAATGTCTATAACACTTAGGCTTTTGATTGTTCTCCTTGTTTGAGAGGGAATGAGGATTATCTCCCTAGTTGAGAAGGAGTGATGGTGGACATCATATTATCCATGTGTCATGCACTATGCCCAGGACTAACAATCATCAGCCTAGTGAAGGAATTAGTAGGGAGAATGGATGTTTCGATAAGCATGTGGGACCAATACTCCTTGAGGAATGGTATTTAAGATAGGATTAGTCCTGAAGATCGATACACTTTTATGATAAGGTATCCAAGATAAGAGTAGTCCTGAGGACAAGTATTCTTTGAGGATATCATATTCAAGATAAGAATAGTCCTATGAGGGCATAATTGGTGAACGTCCAGATGGGGTATGTGCCTGGGGAGAGGGTGGTGGTGTCCAAATTTATGCCTCCCAACATTGTTCTTTGATCTAGTGGAGAGATAGAGCTTATTAGTCAAGGCCTTGCTATGTTTGCCAATGCTAATTATGATGATGAAGATGCTTATCAATCCAAACTCTTCTTATGAGAATATTTCAATTTGAGAGAATCATAGTATCCTGTTGAGTCATTATGAATACCTCCCTAGTTAAGAGGGAGTTTTGAAAAATGTAACTATGTTCAGTCTTCATAATTATCATTGTAATTGTATCAATATGTATTTCATGTAAGAACAAAAAGAACAAAAAAATATTATTATTATTATTTTCTAGTCAAAGCATGTTCTTCATGCTTCTAGGGTTTATTGAGTCAAAAATAAAATTTGTCATGTGTCAAAGTCCCATATGGATTGTTTGTGAGAGAAAGAAAATTGTTATTTTTGAGTCAAAAGAATCATTTTGTCCTCCACATGACCAATTCAGTCTAGAAGGGAACTTATTCGACCTCTTGGATGTGTATATATAGAGAGCAGTTCAACCTCATTTGAGGACTAATTTATCTCATCGATTTTTGTGCCAAGAAAGAGAGAAAAATAGGGAAAATAGTCAAGAGAAGAAGAGTAATAGTCAAAGGAGATATTTTTTTTGTATTTTGTTTTCTGTCCTAATTTTGCTACATATACAAAATTTCAGTACTGTTGCAGGGGCTAAAAATTTGAAAACTACAGCAGGGTCAAAATTTTAAAGTTTGACTAGGTTTGAAGAGCGGTGACCAACATTGACTTTGTTGGATTTGACTTGGTTGAGGAAGGTTTGGAGGAGGGATGATTTGGGTCTTATGGTAGGTCTTGGTCTTGGTTTTTGGGTCTTGGATATCTTAGTTTGATATGATTCTATAAGAAGAGAAGTTATTTGGGTTTCCTCCCTTGTAGGGTTTTTCCTTACCTTGGAGCCTACATCTTTGTGTTATTTGTCTCTTTTGATCTTCATGTTTTATATGTTTTTGTAGTTGTTTGATGAAGAGAACATAATAATAAAATATAAGAAGGAAACAAATATTCACAAGCAGTTATCAGGTAAGAGAAATCAACCCTTATTTTCTATCCTAGTGGTTTCTCAACAGATGGTTCTCCTTTTCATGTTGCAACTTGTTGGTCCATTATTTTAGGGTTTGCAGGTAATTTCTTGAGTGCTAGGCTTGATGCTTTCTAACTCTTATCTTGCAGGATTCTTCCTTAGCTTCTAAAGTTTCACAATAACTGAATCTTTCTTTAATCTACTTGATCATTACGTCCTGGACTCTTTTTTATCCTTCCAACTAAATTTTTAAATTGATGATTTATTCTTTGTAGGCACACTGATTTTCATCAAGAATTTGCAATATTTTTCATTGATCTTTATTCTCGGGTGTGAGATTCTTAATCTCTACTTCTAGGGCCATTATTCTACATTGCTCTTCACCTCTAGGATCTTCTCAATTTTATTTTTATACAAAAGGATTATCTCTACCTCTTTTCGAAAGATCAATCTCAATCGTTTGGTTATAATCTTTTAATCCATAAATCTCAAGGGCATAAAAATCACTACATGTGCAAGGAATGGGAAATTAAATGTAAGATGACCATCACATCTATAATTAAAATAAAGTGCAATACTTGGTAATTCTTGATGGCCATTCTTGATCAACAAAAATAGGGGTTATTTTGAATCTAAATTTTTTCTAACTTGTTTGTTTCTCTTCTTTCGATACATATTCTTATTCTTGGCCATGGTCGACGATATACTCTCAAGTGGCTAAGCTTCACTGGAGAAAACCTGGCTTTGATACCAATTATAGGAAATATTGAGAGGGGGGCATGAATCAATATTTTGTGCAATTAATATTTTCACTTTTCTTTTGCAATGTTAATGAACAACTAAGATATATATGTAAATTGTGAGTATTATATGAAAGCATAAAAATTATAAAACACATCAATGGATCAATAAGCACATCATCAAATAGGAACACTGGGTATTAGGTGGGAAACCCAATTGGGAAAAATAATCACTGATATTTTCTCTGTATTCTTCTTATTATTATAAAGACAATATTCTATTACATATTGCACTGGCATAAACTCTTACCAGTGCACAAGCTACTAGCTGGTTAAAGCTTTCACATCCTCTTGTTTCTCCAGCTACCACTAGAAGGAAGCTACCACTCCCTGATAAAATCCTTAGACCACCACTGAAAGGAAGCTACCACTCCCTCATTGAGTGCTCCAACCCTCAGGCTTTAGTGGACCACATCTCATAATATTTCACACTGAATCCACCTGATTCAAACACAAATTTTACATGCCACGTTTCATCTGATTTTCAAGCTAGACTCATATACAACTTTTTGCACAATAACTGAATACACATCTAACCTCTACACAATAGTCAACAAAAAATATCTCTGCAATAAACACATTAGCTATTGGAAAGCCATAGCTACATGTATCATCAATCAATCAAATTCCATGCTCATACCTGTTGGGCACCAAATATGCTTATCTTTTCCTTACCTTTTCACCCATCCTTTCATCCTTTTTGCACCAATTGATATGCATTTATTGTGATAAACCCATGAGGTAACCCTTCTTTCTAATGTCTCTTGGAAGATTTAACTGATGAAGTAAATTCATGGGGGTTTTGCCTATGCGAACTACTAAAACTTTTTTTTTTCTGCAGATTCTGGTGAATAGGTATTGCCTTCACAGCATGCAGTAGCAGTTCCGAAATTCACAACAACTGTTCAGCAACGCTGTAACAACATAACCAACTCACAATTGTTTTCAAGCTTATTTTGGATCTTTTATGTTCTCGCTCTCTCGGCAATTAGTTGTTGTTTTAAATTGTTGTATATTTTGGGCATTAGTTGCCAAGTTTTGGGGAATATGTTATTACCCATGTATTTATATAAAAGGGATTTTATTCTTGTGTGAAGGGTTAGTCACACAGAGATATGTATTGTAACAACTCTTTTACAGATTAATAAAATACAAGAAGTTTTGTTGTTCTTCCTTTAGCTGTGAATTAACGCAACCCTAATTAGAAAGTTGGGCCCGGTCTTCTGATAAGGTGCTGGGTATTTATTTTATGTATGCTATTTCATTCGTTCTGTGTTTATTGTTTATTGTTCTTATATATATCTATTGATTGCTGTGAATTTCTTTTATGTTATGCAATTTATTTCCAATTGATGTTACAGTGATGCTTTAATTTCTTAGTTGCGAATACTTGGTTGATGTAAGATTGTAACTTTGCCCTTGCATATACCTTGCATGTTACCTTGAAAATTGTATGCACCCGAATTGATGAATTAATGTGGAAAAGGGTTGAATATTTTATTCACAATTGGACACCAACATTTTGGCGTCATTGCCGGGGAAGGCTAACAAGGTGCAAAACACGATCTGTATTGACGAGAGGATCAACCTCTCGTCTTAGGGAAGGAAGTGCTACCTTGCTCTAAGTCCTGAGATTAGTATTTTGATTTTTGGTGCTTTCATTATTTTTGGGCCAAGTTGCTTGCTTCAGTTAATTGTTCTAAATTTTTCTGAGTTGTTAAAACCCAATCTCTCGTCTTGGGGACGAAATGGTCCTTTGACACCCTGCTCCAGGTCCTGCGATTTAGATTTACTTATATGCATGTTCTTTTCTTGTTTGGTTTCTTTTCCTGGGGAGGTAATGGTCTCTTGACATCCTGCTCCAGGTCCTGAACCCTAGATTTCTTTTTAGCTATTTTATTTTCTTGTTTGCTAAAAATCGATCTCTTTCCCTAGGGAGGGAATGGTCTTTTGACACCTTGCTCCAGGTCCTAAGCATAGTGACTTAATTTAGATATTTATCTCTCACCAACTTGCATGAACAAATATTTGAATAAAAGGGGAAGAGGAAAATCCCCAAAGAAAGGAGGACAGGATTTGGGAAGGAATATTTATATCCAACAACTCATCGCAAAAGCTAAATCAGAGGCATCTTCTTGTTTTGTTGTGAGGTTAGGTACTTGAACAAAATCTGAGGGACAATCTGTAGAACAGCTAGTGCTATCCACATTACCCCTTGTTGATTCACCACAACAAGTCCTTCCAGTAGTAGAAGAGGTATGCATTAGTATACTTGATGAAGGAGTACCGTTGCTAGTAATAAAGGAAGAAGAAGTTGCAAGTAGAAGATCTGAGGGAGCAGCCCATTCCAGTAGGGAAGAAGAAGTTGAAAAAAAGGGGTCTGAAAAATCAAGGCATTGTGATAGGGAGGAAGAAGTTGTAGGGTCATTCATATCACCACGAGATAAAGGGAGTGCTGCTAAAGCAACTCGAACTCCTATGATAAGAACCCCTCCATCATTCCCTGCAGAACTTGCTGAAATCCCGAGTGATTATTGGAGGCTATTCATGGAACCTATAACCTTTACTATTGACTTCCCAATTGTGGATCTCGGGACTGGCGCACCAACAAAGCCCATTATTTTTACAGCTTTACCTAGCTTTCATGGGCTAACTTTTGAAGATCCAGACACGTTCTTCTTTGAATTTGATATTATATGTCAGGGATATGACTATATAACTAATGCTCAAAAACTAAAAATCTTCCCTTCTACTCTAAAAGGGACAACCCTACAATGGTTTATGGGTCTAGGGGGAAAGACTATCTCCACATGGGATGAGATGAAAACCTCTTTCGTGGAGAAGTATCAAGATTACTGTAAATCTTAGGATATTAAGGAAGAAATTTTTAAGTTCATGCAGAAAGAAGACGAGAACATGGAGGATTGTGTGGAACATTTTAAGTACACGTTACAGAGATCATGTCATTCTACCCTGGATAAGGACATTTTGAAAATGATCCTTCTCCGAACCTTTCGAGAAGACTCTCTGGAGCTGTTAAACATAGTAGGAGAGGGAGACATATCAAAAGAGGACTTCGATACCATCTGTGAGTTGTGCATTCAGTGCTCGAGGGGAGTTGCAAGGAATAAACAAGGAATTCAGTCAACAAAAGTATCTGGTGGAGGTGTCACAAAAGAAGAAATTGGAAATCTACTAGATAACTTAAGGACTGATATCCTGAGTACCATGTTTGCACAGATGGATACATTACAAGTAAAACAAAAACAAATGGAATTGGAAAGGACTATGGATATATTTTGCTCGAATTGCATAAAGAAGCATCCATAGAGAGAATGTCCATTAAAATCTGTAGAGGAATGTGCAATCTGCGAGCTGAGTCATGCAACAGGTTCATGCCCCTCCTTTCCAGGATTGAGAGAAGTTTTTCAAGGGACATGCGAAGAGGTGGACCAGCTGTATTTTATGGAATCCAAAAAGAAATGCCAACCTTGGCCACCAATTGTAAATCAAGGTATGTTTTTGGATCCATTTAAATTTTTCAATAATTTTAATATGGGTCATCAGTCCATGCCTTATCCACCTATGTGGCCCCAATATCAGTTTCCACCCTGGCAACAGTGGGCTCCTCAAAATAGTTCAAATTCTTCACGGGCTTCGAACTGGCGTGGACCATCTCCTCTTGGGTAGTTTCCCTAGTCAATTCCACAACAACAAGTTTAGTTTCCCTCTAATATGCCTCTTGGTAATTAGCTCGTTCGTCCTCAACTTCCTATCCAACCCAATCTGAATCCTAACAATAAAGGGGCTCAACAAGCTGACACCCTCAACCTACCTTCATACAACATCTCCACCGCAAAACTTTATGAGATGAATTTGAGATCCAGGAAGGTAGTAGATGCTCAACCCTCATCTGTTATTATTGAACAAGTTGGCAGTGAGGCTAAAGAACTAGAAATAGTTGAAGAGGAATCAAACCAAGTTATTAAAAATCAGACATCTCCTCAACCGCTAATTACTCAAGAACACCAAGCTGACCCACCTTATCTGGAAAGGTTTGCCTTGAGTAAACAGATCCCTCAAGCTGAGTTTGACTTGTTAAGGGGGTTACAAAATCTGCTTGTTAAGGTCCCCTGTTACAAGATATGAGGGATGTACCTATATATGCAAAACTCTTAGGGAATATTGTGCTAAAAAGCCTAAAAAGAAATCAAGGGACCCACTCACCATTCATGTGATGGGAAAGCTACCAGATTTTATGATGGGAAAGGCTATGCTTGTGAAATATGGGGATCTTGGGAACCAAATTCTAATTGTGCAAATCAATGGAGTAGAAATTCTAAATCTGCTGGTAGATTTGGGTGCTGCCATAAATGCCATTACTGCTGAAGCTATGCATGCATTGGGTCTTCAAAACCTGAAATATACACCTACTATGTTAGAGCTGGCAAATCGATCTACAGTGAAGCTGGTAGGGAAGTTGGAGGATATTACAATTTCAGTGGATTCATGGCATTACCCTATGGATTTCCTAGTGCTGCAAACACAATCCCTAGCTGGTGGCCATCCCTTGATTCTAGGAAGACCATGGTTGGAAACTGCAGACGCTTACATTAGGTGTCATTTTGGGCATATGGTTATCTCAAATGGGCAGGTTACTAACAACCTTGTGTTATACCCTCCTGCAGAACCTAGCCCATCACTGAAGTGAGATGAGTGCAAGAAACCTTTACCAAGGGAAGAGTCTGAATCTGAAGATGAGGAATTAAGACCAGTCCTTACTGTTGGACAGGCCCTTTAGCTGAAAATAGAAACATAAGATGACACAATTACCACTTTCATTAGTGATCCTTGTTCTGTTTTAGTTTCGAATAAGTGAATTCTAGAATCTGGCTTGAGTTGTGAAATGCCGGAAAATATTGAAAGAACGAATGGATTTGAGGAATTGCCTACAACTATGTCCCATGACAACATTTCTATAGAGATAGAACTAGGGAAGACCTTGAATATTAATCTAGATCTATCAGAATCCCAAATAAAAAACTCTTAGATGTTCTCTGAAAACACAAAGAAGCCTTTGTTTGGGACTACACAGACATGAAAGGGATTGCTGCCAATCTATGTACCCATCATATATACATCAAAGAGGATTGTCGTCCTGTGAGACAACCCCAGAGGAGAATGAACCCTGCTATGAAAAACATTGTCAAGGAAGAACTTCAAAAGCTCCTGGATGTAGGATTTATTTACCCCATTTCAGACAACCAATTGGTTTCCCCATTGGTGATTGTTCCCAAGAAAAATGATAAATGGCATATATGTGTGGATTACAGAGAATTAAATAAGGCAACATAGAAAGACCATTTTCCGTTACCGTTCATTAATCAAGTCTTGGATACTTTCACTGGGAAGAAGCTCTTCTCCTTCCTAGATGGATTTAGTGGGTACAACCAGATCTAGATAGATCTCGAGGATCAGGATAAAACCACTTTCACATGCCCTTGGGGAACTTTCGCATACCGCATCCTTCCATTTGGTCTCTGTAATGCGCTTGCAACATTCCAAAGGGCAATTTTTGGGATTTTCTCTGATCTGATAGATGACAGTGTTGAGATCTATATGGATGATTTTATGCCATACATGGAATCATTCGAAGAAGGGCAGGCAAATTTGGAAAAATTTCTTGAAATATGTAAATGGGCACATCTCTCTTTAAGTACAGTAAAATGCCACATGATGATGGAGGAAGGAATAGTCTTGGGACATTTACTTTCAGCTACTCGAATTCGAATTGATCCAGCTAGGATAAAGGTAATATTGCACTTCCCAATACCCAAAACACCCACATAGGTATGTAGCTTTATCGGTTGTGCTAGTTATTACAGGCGCTTTATAGATTTTTTCTAAGATAGAACATCCACTTTTTCAATTGCTGACAAAAGACGCAGATTTTGTGTGGATAGGTGACTGTGATGCAGCCTTTGTGAAGATCAAGGAACTTGTTTGTAGAGCTTTGATCCTTCAAGGGCCAGACTGGACATTACCATTTGATATTCATACTGATCCCTCTCAAAGAGTAGTTGGGGCAAATTTGGGACAACAAGTGGACAAGGTGCCATAAGTAGTTTACCTATGTTAGTAAGAACTTGGCTCTTTCCAAGTTAAACTACACAGTGACTGAAAAATAATTCCTTGCTATCATCTATGCCATCAACAGGTTCCGACAATATATTACCAGTATCCCACCTTTGTACACACTGATTATGCAACAATCATGTATCTGATGAATAAACCCATTACTCCTGGTCGTATTACAAGATGGTTGTTGCTACTTCAAGAATTTGACATCACCATAGTAGATAAACCAGGAAAGGACAATGTGGTCACTGATTTTCTATCTAGACTAGATAATAATGCTGAAGGTACACCCATAGAAGATAGTTTTCCAGATGAACATATTTTTGCAATTTCTGCTAACACTCTGTGGTATGCAGATATTGCTAACTATCTTGCAGTACCTCGCCATTTTTCATCCATGGAACAATGGAAAATTATTCATCATAGTACCCGATATTCATGGATGGCGGCATACCTTTTTCACACAGGGGTTGATTGAGGAACTGTTGCTACATCTAAGGATGAAATTTATGAGATATTGAAGGATGCCCATGATGGCCCTTGTGGAGGACATTTTGTAGATAAAAGAACAGGCCACAAGGTGTTGCAAATGAGATATTATTGGCCTTCTATCTTTCGGGATGCTCGAGATTATGTTCAAAGGTGTGATAGTTGTCAACATATGGGGCAACCTGGAAAATCAGATGAGATGCCATTGCAGCCCCAGGTAGTCCTTGAACCTTTTGAGAAGTGGGAAATTGATTTTGTTGAGCATTTTAACCCACCTTGTCATCAAAAGGTTCACATTCTGGCCTGCACTGATTATGTGACTAAGTGGGTGGAAGTCAGACCTGTTGCGAAAGCAACAGAATAGGTGATTGCAGATTTTCTTTTTGAAGAGATTTTTGCTTGATACAGTACTCCAAGGGAGATTGTTTCAGATGGAGGGGCACAATTCACATCCCACATGATAGTAAGGCTTATGCAGAAATATGGGGTCAAACACAGGGTGACAACTCCTTACCACCCCCAGGAGAATGGACGAGTAGAAAGTACAAACGAGGTATTGGAAAATATATTGACAAAAACTATAGCAAGCCATCATCGGGATTGGTCTCAGAAAATTCTAGAAGCTCTCTGGGCATATAAGACAACATGGTGGAATACAACCGGGTTTTCACCATTTGAGTTAGTCTATGGGAAATCCCCCTTGTTTCCGGTAGAATTTGAGATCAACACGCTTAGAACAACTTTGGAGGTAGGATTAGACTTATCAAAGGCCCAGAAACACTGGTTGGAATATCTCAATGGGTAAGTCTGTGTACTATGTATCATTTATAGATGAATTCTCAAGGAATACATGGATATATTTCCTTAAGAAGAAATCCGAAGTTTTTGACAGGTTTAAAGAATTTAAGGCTCTGGTGGAAAATCAGACAGAGAAGAAGATAAAGGTGCTGACGACAGATAATGGTGGAGAATTCTGCAGCAAGGAATTTGAAGAATTACAATAGATGATACTCGTACTTCTTTCTTAGTGAATGGACACCGTTTGAAATTATACCACCGTCCAATTTCTAATGATGCCTTTATCAAACATCTCTCTAAAAATCCGGTTTGATGGTTGTTTGGAGTAGCATGATCCGGATTATCCACAATATTATGTTCATTCTGTCGACATTTCGAACCCCAAAGGGGGTCCATCATTAGGACTAAATTGGAGGATAAGACTCCACAAGAAGTATGGACTGGTAAGAAACTCTCTCTTTCACATCTGAGGGTATTTGGATGTGATGCATATGTACATGTTCCAAAGGAGAAACGAACCAAGTTGGATAGTAAATCTGAAAAGAGCATTTTTATTGGGTATAAGGATGGTTTAAAGGGTTATAAGCTTTGGAACCCAGTCACGCGGAAGGTTGTGTACAGTCAAGATGTGGTGTTCAGAGAGGTGAAAGATGTTATTAAACATGAAGTCCAACCAAAGAAACCTGTGAAGATAGCGTTTGAACTAAAGGAGGAAGAATCAGACTTTGTAGTAGAGGAGGAATCAGAAGATGAAGAGCCACAAACTCCGGCTGTGAGAAGATCAGCTCGAGAAAGAAGGCAGCCAGAAAGGTATAGTCCATATGCTTTCTATTCAAATTTTGCTTTGTCTGTT
>APFE031148879.1:0-19307 GCA_000404065.3 Pinus taeda
TTAATTTTTTTAACATTTTTCAATTTTATTTTTACTTCAAATTTTATTTGAATCAATTTTTTGGAAAGATACTTCAAACGTCATCATTTTTGGATATAAAATTCATAAAAAAAAATTGTAAATTTTGTTGTTTTTCTTTTTTCTATTCAAATTTGTATTAAAAGTATTTTTATTTAACACGTCATTTTTACAAAGAAACCCTGAAATACATACTTTTTTAATTATATCTAATGCAAAATGTGTATTTTTTGTCGAGTGTTTAAAATTGTCATTTTTGATTCACACAAATTTGATGTGTATTGAATTATTAATTAACAATATATAAATATATAAAAAATCCTAACCTAAAAGTAATATATATTTTTTAATTTTGCAAGATAAATAAATAATTTCATTATAAAAAAACCATTGCAAAGAAAAACAAAAATCATGAGTTCAGAAACCCCTTAAAAAACAAACATCTTAGGATGAAAAAAATGAAGAGGAATAAGACAACTTGAAAATTGGTTAAATAATAAACATTTTTAAAAAAATTGGGCATACTTAAAAGATATGAAAATTTAAAGTATAAAAAATATGCCTGAAAGAAAGGTGAATTCTTTTCAAAATGCACATGAAAATCACCTACATTTAAAAAAATCAGCGATACTTAATATATCAAAAAATTTATCGTGTCCAAAATCAGCACCCCAAAAAAGGGGTCGATGTTGCATCAACGCTTTTCATATTGGCATGAAAATCACTAACATTTAAAACCAATATATGCATACTTAATACATAAAAAAAATAAATTAAAGTCTCCAAAATATGCCCAAAACAAAATGTGTATTTTGAATCAACACTTTTAAAAATCGGATGTTTTTTTGTTGCCTCTAAAAAGTGAGAACTCGGTTCAGTACCCATTTGATTGGAAACTACATTCCTAACTTATCTACTGAGCAAAGAGAGAAATTTTTGTTGTTACATAGAAAATATAAGAAAGATTTTGCATAGGATTATAAAGAAAATAAGGTTATCCATCCCAACTTATGTACCTATTGTAGTGACTCCAACACCCTCTGAAAATTTTGGCCTACACTCAAATTTGGGAGCCTACTGCAGATCATGTGATCGGTCATTCCTTAGTCACTTATTGGTAAGATGAAAATTTGAATCTCCCTTCTCCGATCTCAAGAGTCATTCACGGTTTTATATCATAGAAAAAGTGTCATCTTTGGGCTTGGGAGTTATTACTTGTCATGCTAAGTGAAGTTTTGGTTTTCTTCCAGGGGAAATATTTGTGAAAATGAGTTTTTCTCATCATATAGACATGTTTCGCACACATTTCCATCGTTTCATGCACTATTATGCAAGTGTCATCATTTTCCTAAAAAATTCTATCGTCAGAGCCGCACTTGTCGTAAGCTACCAAAAAGGTTGTTGCATTAAGTGAAGTATGTTTTCATATGTTATGGATGATCTATGCTGTAGCACTAACTATCCAAGTGTGTGGTTACAATCAATTTCTATCTCTTTTCACATCGGTCCCTCTGATCCCACACTTCGCCAAATTCTGGAGGATTCCTAGAAACCTAGCCTCTGTAGGCACTACGCAATTGCTTCCCTCAGTGGGCGCTATGAAGTCTTATCCCTCAGTCCAGCCTAATCACTAAGCCTTCTCCCCCTAACCTTAAACCAATTCCGGCTCAGTCGGTGGATTATAATGCAACATCTTAGACTAGGGCTTTATTAAAATAATATCGTCTTTTCATGAGTGGATTACAGATACATGAATTCTACCAGGCTATGGAAAGATGATTATGAAGGAGATGAAGAAGGAGGACATGCTAGATGATACCTAAGGAGATGAGGAGAAAAGATAATTATCAGATAAGAAGACCAAAGAACCGAGGGTATGGTAGAATATCAGAACTACATGACCACTCCATCTGATTCATAACCCTTTGGAGGGTAGGTATGAAAAAAAAAAACATATTTCATGAAGTTTAAATACACCTCTTAGCATGGGATGAATGATAGCTTCTCATTGTCATATCATTATGTCTTTAATGACATGTATGGTTACAAACACTCAAATTCATTCCATGTGTTTTCTCCAAGTGTTTTTCTCCCGTTCGCTTGTTGGGTCAACTATCATCTTTTGGCATGTTGATTGTTATGTCATGTTTGCAAGTCCTTTATGGTGGTTTCGAAGGTCAAAATCTATGTATATGAGTTATCCTAACCATGTAAACATTATTTTCACTCATGCACAAAGTCTTCAAGACTGTCACATAAGTGTTTTCACGATCCTAAAGCCTATATCAAGTGTCACACTTGTCACTTATTTTCATGAGATGGTCACACAAAGGGTAATTTTTTGTTTGTTTCCCCACTGGTCTATGTTGTTGTGTCCTAGAAGTATGTTAAGTGTGTGATAACATTTCAAGTTCATCACAAGTCTATCTTCCTCTCGCACTTAGCCATTTTCTAAAAATCTTCTCGATTGGGCAAACCAAGTGCACTATACCTTGACTGAACTACACATCGCACAGTCTCACCTCTCAGTGTTGTGACCTTGATATTGGGAATGACACAGTGTGCAGTCATTATCCTATAGGGAAATTGCTTTGCAAAATTCTAGAACTGAGTAACCTTCCTTAACCTGCATAATTGCATAGCAGTTCCTCCCTGTCTGACTTGAACTATGGACTTCGCACTATCAATCCTAAAGATTTCCCCTTTCCTATTGAAACCCTACAATGTGCAAAGAACCCAACCTCCTTTGGCCTCCAGAACTGTGCACAGGTGTCTTTCAGTGCCCTCCCTCATCGAGATCTCACTACCCCCAAGAACTGTGTATATTTTTCCTCCTGGCCTTTCTGCTGCCCAATTGTCCTTGCCTTTGAAAATGGTGTAGAAATGATCCCTCATGTCCTCATCTCGCATCAACCACTTATGGCTTGAACTATGCAATTCTAACACCTAGTGTCAACTGCACAATTTTTCGGATTATGCTGAAAAGTTCCTTAGTCAAGCCTAAGCTACACTCTACACAGTCTCAGCAATCGACCCCTCTCCCTATCACCTAGAAATACAAAATGTGTAGTTACTGGGCCCTCTCTCCTAGCCTGTCACTTGTCCTGGGATCAGTTCATGGATAACAATGCAGCATCTTAGACTAGGGAGTTTTTGGATTGATGTTGTCCCGTCACGAGCGAATTGCAAGAAAATGTATACTATTAAGTCATGACGAGATGATGAGGAAGGAGAAGAAGGAGGAAAGAACGCCTAAGACTCCCTCGTAGAAAAGGGACAAAAGTTTGCAACCACCTCCCAAGACTAAATATCACTGAAGACCCCTCATCATTAAGATATGTAGAGGAAATGAGAAATCATATCCAAGAACACATCTATCACTCATTAGCAATAACCTCTTGATGTTGCCACATCATCAAGTCAATTCACATGATCAGTGTCATATCAAGTCATGTTATGAGTTCTCATATCCCACATCACCACTATGGGCCATGTTTTAAATCAAATGTATTGTAAAGTGAAATTCCAATGGACACAAAAGAATGTGAAGATTCATGTAAGTTGAAAAGTCATAGGAAGTTGAGCATTCATGAGGGTAGTCAAAGAGTCACAAGGGGGAAGCACCACCCTTGGTTATATATACCCCCTCATTTTACGAGAAAAGGAATTTTCACCTTCGCTCCTCCCACAAAGAATTAGAGAGATCAATTAGTTCTTTGAGGAGAAAGGAGTGTCTCCAATGTCCCACTACTGGGGCTAGTGATGTGCAATGTAAATATATGTCTTGGAAATTTTTCTTAATTACGTAACCCTTTTTAGGCCAACACATTTTCATGGATGAATTATGAATTTTTGTAAGACTATTCAGTGAATGTTTGTATTTCGTGTTTACTTTCACATGTACTAAGATAGTTGGACTAATTTGGTTGTTTTACTACTTATCTTGTTGGGAATGTTGTGCAATGTTTGTCATTGTTGTCTCATCCTTGTGGACTATTATGTGGGATACTAGAGAAAATTTTCCTTTCTTATTGGTTATAATGACCGTCACATCCACTATGGACTATTCCACTGGATGTTATACTAATATCCCCTTGTTCATTGGTTATAAAAATTTCCGCATTTGTTGTGGACTATTCAGCGGGATGTTAGACAAGTCCTTATGGTTCATTTGTGTCTCTTCCTAGGTGGTACAATTACCTGTCACTTAGAGGCTCACTTTTCGCCCCCTTTTGTAGTAAGAGAACCTATACACAATTGTGTTGCACACTCACCAGGCACACTCCCCTTACTGTTCAAAGATACCACTGCATCACTCTCTTGTGCTAATAGCTAGAGCCAAGGAAAACCTTTAAGGATTTGGCAATCAAGACTTCATACGATGGGTCTCCTACAGCAAACAGTGAGAGGTCTTCTTTGGACTTCATATCAGGGAGATCACCTTGGTTGATAGATTTCTAGCACCATCAACAAAATAGTGCTAGAAGAAGGTCCATATGACAAGCTGAGCCCATTTCATGTGGTTTTAATCTCTTATCTAAGATGGCTCATACACAAATTGTACTCTTAGGGTGCTTCTCCAATTTTTCCCTTTATTAATTTTCACTCCCCGATGAGCCTCATGATCACTTTTTCGAGTTAAAGTTTGATGGCGAGGATGGAACATCCATAACCGAGCACATTTATGATTTTAGATTTGAGACTTTTGTGATCCATATAGTAGACAAATGCCTTTCGGATTAATCACATCATTAGGATTTGGTCAACATTTCGAACCAACTAATGTGGTTCATCCTCGACCTTGTCCTGAGGATGAACCACATTAGTTGGTTCGAAATGTCGACCAAATCCTAATGATGTGATTAATCTGAAAGGCATTTCTCTACATTTACAATTTTCTTAAATTTTATGAATCTTATGAAATCGATGATGAAGAGTTTGCTCGTGCACTTTTCTTCCTCACCCTTGAAATTCATGCTAATTGGTGGAGCCATACGTTTCCACCAGCTTCCATCCATTCCCTTCATCATTTCCTTAAGGAGCTCCATCAAGCCTTTGATAAGTATAAATACCAAGATGTTTGTTGGAGAATCAATCATTTAAGAATGAAGCCTGGTGAATCAGTTGAGGATTCTTCTGATCGGTTCCTTCACCTCTGTTGTGAAATTCCTGAAAAACATTTGAACTAGGATTTCTTGAAACAAGAGTTTGAGCGCTTGGTTCATGTCTCCTCATATAGTGAGCTTGAACCTCCTATTTTTACTTCTTCTCCAACTCTTGCAAATCATGAGGCACCACAAATTTCAAAAGAGGAATTTACTACTCCTTTTGTTCTCTGTCCTCATCCTTTTCGAGTCCCAATGAGGGTGCCTCCTTGCAATGATTGTAAAATTGGGAAATCTACGAATCAAATATACAGTCCATGTTCTCATTCATCTTCTGCTTCAATGGAGGAAATTCCACAATGGCCCATAAATCCTATAGTGAGGACTCACTCCTCCATTTCGCAAGACGATGTCACCGTTAACAACTCTACTATCAAATATAATCCAAATTTATCTTTTCCTCTATTATCTACATATCCTGACTCCCTGTACCTGACTTGCTTCATTGATCTACATCACCAGCTGGTTCTTCAATTCTCTTGATTCTCAAGCTTCTTGCCCAATTTGCGATCAGGTACAAAGAAGTCACAGTACCTAGGTAGAGGACCAACAAAGTGAATATGTTTCCAATATTTCTTATCTCTTTGAAAATATTCCATGTCAAAACAATCAGTCTCCATGCTTGAATGATACTCAATATGCTAATCTTGGTAGAAAATCCAATACAATCAATTATTTCAATCAACCCCAACCTTAGGCAGTAGTCATTCCAACAGTGATGATTCTATTTCCATATGATATGATGAATTTGCAAGCACATCATATGATCCTTTAGTTTCTCATGAAGATTTTGATTTAGATCTAGAATTTGTTTCAGTCAAAGAAGATGTTCATATAGAAACTTCCTCTTCACATCCCCATCCCTTGTGTCCTACCATTTTCAACACATATGCTTGTGATGGAGATACTACATTCTCTTCAATTTCTTCATTCGATGGGTTACCCCCTCGATTGAAGCAAGGAGGTGAGGTTTTCCATGATGAAATTGCAAACAATAAAATCATAGAGTACCCTTCCCATCCCCCATCATCTATTCTCCTACATGAAGACAACTCTTCAAATCAACTTGCTATCATATACCATTGATTCATTTGTCTTTGAATATGCTATCATAAGAGCCTCTCCAACTGAGTAATTTGATTGTTGAAGTTAAAAAATATGATGAAACCTATGATAGAGACGGATACCATCGAGTGAGCAGTTTTGAAATCAGTAGCAACAGCGATCCTGAAACCGTCCATGATCTGTTTCAAGCTTCAAAACAAAATTCTACAATCCTGGAAAGTTACGGGACCTACCAGGGAGACGGCGCACTTCAACTTCAGTTGATGGTTATGTCAGGATATCATGACTCTCGTAAGCCCCCTGAACTAAATCATATCTAGTTTCGCTCACACAATCCATCTATCTACATGGTTTCACTCGATGTGAATTCTCATGTAAAACATGCTTGGTATTCTGGGTGTACCCTCTCAAATTTCCAAGATTTTACTTCTGACTGAATTCATGGATCTGTTGCAGTTCATTCGTCTTCATGAAAATCTCTCACATAAAACTTGGGTTGGGAATGTGCACCTCTCATAAGGTCATGGAATTTCAAAGTTGATTATCTCAAGGACTATCTTTTCTAGAAGGAATCATACTTATCAAATGTATCCCTTAATGATCAACTCCTCAGTGTTCTTGCAAATTTCAAATTGCAAATTTGTCCTCTCGTCATGCCATAAATCTCTTTGAGTGATGATGGATGCACAAGTTGTCACATGATTCAATTTCTTCTCCATTCACCATGTTCCAACTAGTATTATGCATTCATGGTGCTACAATTCTTTTTAAACTCTTTTGATGACTACAATGCTTGTACAATTTGTCACCAATTGCAGGAAGGTGGTCTATCATATTTGGCTCACAAGGAACTTGGACTGATTGTTCAAAGCATCCTCAATATTGTTCAAATTGATTTTTCGTCATTTATTGCAAACTAGGAAAGTGATGCTTCAATTAGCTCATCTCATAATTTCTCTATCTTTGGTGACTATGATTCAGCTTATCATTTTCACATCATCACATCTAATGAAAATTGTTTCAATCCCCTTCATCTTCATTGTTCAACATTTTTCTATTCATATTTTTGTCAAGCAATTGAGGCACTTCAGCCTTCGCTGATGGTTATGGCAGGTCCTCACTATCTTGAAATGAATGTCGAGTATGATCAGATCTATTTTCCCCTAAAATATTCTCAACATAATCCCATGATTTTAATTGAAAACTCATACTTTCAATGTTTTCAAGAAGGCCATCATGCATTTTACGATCCAATCGCTAAATGGCTGGAACAATCTTACCTAAAAACTTTTGTGTCATTCACAAGAGGCTTTCAAGGTTTGTTGAAAAATGGTATTCATTGAAAAGGTAAGAATGTGGATTGGTTGAAATTATTAGTTGTGACACACCTTTCTGCCCATAGGAAAGACATTCCTTTTCTTGTGCAAGTCATTCAAGTTTTTATCTTTTCCATTGCACAATGCTTTATATCCATTTTAATTGTTCATATCTCTATGGATGCAGACCATGAAAGTTTATGTTGGGTTCACTTGAAATTTCATTTCACATGACCTGACCTTTTAGCTTTTAGGTTAGGAGTAGGATTAGTTGCATCCTAGCTTTCCCTCTCTTGCCCCCATTCTGCACTCGTTCCTTGTAATTTCTCCTAGTTTTCTTATTTTTGGTGTACACCATGTTTGCGTTAGCCTTTTGTTCTCTTGTCTTCTGGTTTTGCTTCCTAGGTTTGTGGTTTCTTTCTTTTGTCTTTCTTATCTTTTTTTTATTCTTCCTTTTGTTTCCATTATGTGAATAAGTTTTGTGCCTAGACCGATTTGACTTCTTAGTATGTGTGTGGCCGAACTATAAAGAGTCTTGTGATGCTTTAGCATTTGGCTAACCATCTGCCTATCTTCCTTTCATTGGTTACATCTTTTGACCGATGAAGTTCCAATGGAAAACACAATCCATCCATAGGTATAGTTTTGTTCCAACCATGAACCCACATCTAGTTCGAAAGCCTAATGCCTATACTCAGTTTTTCTGCTTTGGTGTTCTCAAGCTTATCCAACTAGTAGAAATGGAGAAGGGGAAAAATCCAAACAAGAAAACATAAATCAGAGGTATTTATATGGTTCTCTGAAGGAACAACCTCTTCTTCTCTAAATAAGTTGGGATCCCTCTTCCCCCCAAAATAAATAAGTTTCAATGCACAGTTCTCTTTAAATAAACAAATAAAGGAAAAACAAGAGAAAGGCTTCTTGCATAGAGAGGTGAAGCAAACAAATACGTTGACGTATTATCTAGGATCACTGGGAGTAGAGAAATGTTTCTGTTCATGTGTGACTCCATCGGGGTAATGTCTAGGCCTTTTGGTAGTGGAGAAACACCAGAGATGAAAAATTATAATCTGAAAATCGTAAGCTCACGAGCTACACTACATTTCGCAACTTGAAACATTGTGATTATGCTGAATATTATGTTGTGTTCAACAAAGGAGGTATAGAGGGGACCATTTCTATTCATGGGGTAAGTTGAAAGGCTCAAGGTAATCCACATGATGAATAAATACTCCCTAAAGAACCAATACCCTACATGGAAGGAGTTAACCAAAGCAGAGAAGTTGGATTCTACAAATGTGTCGCCAAGTATTGTAGCGACTGTAAGACCCTCCAAAATTTTGGCCTACACTTGAATTTTGGAGCCTACTATAGATCATGTGATCGGTCATTCCTTATCACTTATTGGTAAGTAGATGATTTCAAGCTCCCTTCTCCGATCTCAAGAGTCATTCATGCTTTTATCTTTATATAGCAAGTGTCATCTTCAGGCTTGGAAGTTATCGATTTTCATGCAAAGGGAATTTTTGGTTTGCTTCAAGGGGTAATATTTGTGAAAATACATCTTTCTCATCATATATACATGTTTCCCAATCATTTACAAAGTTTCACACACAATTATGCAAGTCTTGTCATTTTCTTCACAAACTCTATCGTTAGAGCTACACTTGTTGTAAGCTGCCACAAAGGTTGTTGCATTAACCGAAGTATGTTTTCATATATTCTAGATGATCTATGTTTTATCACCAAGTGTCCAATTATGCGTTCACAATCAAGTTTTATCATTTTTCAAATCGTTTCCACTGATCCCACACTTAGGAAAATTTTGGAGGATTCCTAGAAACCTAGCCTCATCCAGCCTTCCTAAACTGCACACTTCACATCTACAACCCTCAAGCTTTTCTACTACCTGCTTGAACCATGCAATTCTGTCCCTCAGTAGGCACTGGGAAATTCTTTCCCTCATTGGGCACTATGTAGTCTTATCCCTGAGTTCAGAGCCTAGTCATTGAGCCCTCTCCCCCCTAACCTTACATTGGTTCTAGCTTAGTCGGTGGATTATCATGCAACATCTTACACTAGGGGGTTATAAAACTTATTTCATCTTGTCATGAGTGAATTACAAATACATGAATTCTATGAGGCTATGGAAAGATGATTAAGAAGGAGATGAGGAAAGGGGACATGCTAGATGATACCTGAGGAGTTGAGGAGAAAAGATAATTATCAGATAAGAAGACTAAGGAGCCTAGGGTATGATAGAAGATCAGGACTATATGACAACTCCATATGATTCACAACCCTTTGTAGGGTAGATATGAAAAAAAAAAACACATCTTTCATGAAGTTTAAATACACCTCTTAGATTAGTATACATGATAGCTTGTCATTGTCATATCATTATGGCTTCAATGATACGTATGGTTGCAAACACACAAAGTCATCCCATGTGTTTCCTCTAAGTGTTTTTCTCCCTTTTGCTTGTTGGATCAATGGTCGTCTTTTGGCATGTTGACTTTTATGTCATGTTTGAGAGTCTTTTATGGTGGTTTGGAAGGTCGACCTTTATGTATATGAGTTATCCTAACCATGTAAACATCTGCTACACTCATGCACAGTCTTGAACACTATCTCATAAGTGTCATCATAGTCATCCTAAAGCATATCTAAAGTGTCTTACTTGTCACTTATTTTCATGATTCGGTGACATAGAGGGTAATTCTTTATTTGTTTCCCCGGTGGTCTATGTTTTTGTGTCATCAAAGTATGCTAAGTGTGTGATCACATTTCAAGTTCATCACAAGTCTATCTTCCTCTTGCACTTAGCCATTTCTCCGAAAAACTTCTCGACTGGGAAACAGAGCTGCACCAAAACCTAACTAAACTACACAATGCGCAGTCTTAGCCCTCAATGTTCTAACCTTGCTACCCGGAACTACGTAGTGCACAGTCACTTTCCTCCATGGCAATTGCACTGTGTAATTCCATAGCTCACCAACCTTCCTTAACCTGCATAATCGCGTAGCAGTTCCTCCTAGTGTGACTTGAACTGGGAACTTTGCACTGTCCATCCTCAATATTTTCCCCTTTCCTATTGGAATCTTGCAATGCGCAGAGAACCGAGCCTCCCTTGGCCTTAAGAACTACAAAGAGGTGTCTCCTAGTTCCCTCCCTCATATGAAGTTTATTGCCCTCAAGAACTGCACAAAGTTTTCCTCCATGCCTCTTTGCTTCCCAGTACTCCTTGCCTTCAAAAATTGCACAAAATTTTCCCCTCATGGCCTCATCCCACATTAGCCAATGCTAGCTTGAGCTGTGTAATTTTGACTCACAGTGGCCACTACACAATTTTTCTCCCTAGTGAGGACTGTGCTGAAAGGTTCCTTAGTTAAGCCTTATCTATGCTCTGTGCAGTCTCAACAGTCAGCCCCTCTCCTTGTCACTTGGAAATTTGTAATTTGTACTTACTGGGACCTCTCTCCCAGCCTGTCACTTGTCCTAGGCTCAGTTCATGGATAACAATGCATCATCTTAGACTAGGGAGTTTTCAGATTGATTTCACCCCATCATAAGTGAATTGTAGGAATAGGTACACTATCAAGTCAGGATGAGATGATGAGGAAGGAGAAGGAGGAAGGCACGCCTAATACTAACTCGTAGATAAATGGATGAGTGAACCTGTCAAGAGAGAGCAAAGGGACACAATTTTTCAACCACCTTCCAAGACCAAAGATCATTGAAGACCCTACGTCATCAAGTTATGTAGAGACAAAGAGAAAGCATATCCAAGAACACATATATCACTCAACAACAACAACCTCTTGATGTTGCCACATCATCAAGCTAGTTCACATCATCAGTGTCATGTAAATTCATGTCATGAGTTGTCATATGCCACATCACTACTATGGGCCATGTTGTAAATAAAATATATTGTAAAGTGAAAGTCCAATGAACACACAAGAATATGAAGAATCATGTGAGCTGAAAATCCATAGGATGTTGAATAGTCATGAGGGTAGTCGAAGAGTCACAAGGGGGAAGCACCACTCTTGGTTATATACACCCCCTCATTATATGAGCAAAGGAATTTTCACCTTGGATCCTCCCGCAAGGAATTAGAGAGATTAGTTAGTTCTTTGAGGAGCAAGGAGTCGCTCAAATGTCCCACTACTGGGGCTAGTGATGTACTATGTAAATACGTGTCTTGGAAATTTTTCTTAATTACAACAGCCTTTTAGGCCAACACATTTTCATGCATGACTTATTAATCGTTGTAATACTATTCTGTGAATGTTTTTATTTCATGTTTGCTTTCACATGTACTAAGATAGTTGAACTATTTCGGTTCGTTTAGTGCTTATGTTGTTGGTAATGTTGTGTAATGGTTGTCACTGTTGTCTCTTCATTGTGGACTATTCTACGAGATACTAGATAAACGTTTCCTTGATTATCGGTTATAAAGATAGTCACATCCACTGTGGACTATTCCGTTGGATTTTAGATGAATCTTTGGTTGTTCATTGGTTGTAACGACTGTCACATCTGTTGTGGAATATTCCATTGGATGTTAGACTGGTCCTTCTATTGCGTGTGTGTCTCTTCCTGGGTGGTACTATTAGCTCTCACTTAGAGGCTCACTTTTCTCCCCCTTTTGTGGTAAGAGAAGCTAGACACAGTGGCACTGTACACTCACTAGGCACACTCATATTGTTGTTCAAACATACCAATGAATCACTCTCTTATGCTAACAGCTAGAGCCAAGGAAAACCTTTAAGGATTTTTCAACCAAGCCTTTATACCAGATGGGCTAGTGATGTACTATGTAAATACGTGTCTTGGAAATTTTTCTTAATTACAACAGCCTTTTAGGCCAACACATTTTCATGCATGACTTATTAATCGTTGTAATACTATTCTGTGAATGTTTTTATTTCATGTTTGCTTTCACATGTACTAAGATAGTTGAACTATTTCGGTTCGTTTAGTGCTTATGTTGTTGGTAATGTTGTGTAATGGTTGTCACTGTTGTCTCTTCATTGTGGACTATTCTACGAGATACTAGATAAACGTTTCCTTGATTATCGGTTATAAAGATAGTCACATCCACTGTGGACTATTCCGTTGGATTTTAGATGAATCTTTGGTTGTTCATTGGTTGTAACGACTGTCACATCTGTTGTGGAATATTCCATTGGATGTTAGACTGGTCCTTCTATTGCGTGTGTGTCTCTTCCTGGGTGGTACTATTAGCTCTCACTTAGAGGCTCACTTTTCTCCCCCTTTTGTGGTAAGAGAAGCTAGACACAGTGGCACTGTACACTCACTAGGCACACTCATATTGTTGTTCAAACATACCAATGAATCACTCTCTTATGCTAACAGCTAGAGCCAAGGAAAACCTTTAAGGATTTTTCAACCAAGCCTTTATACCAGATGGGATTCCTACACGAAAGGTGTGAGGTTTTATTAGGACTTCATATTGGGGAGATCCCCATGGTTGATGGACTTCCAGCACCGTCAGGATTACCCATCACATTTATTTGAGGGAAGGGTCTTGGCATGTGAGAAAACCTCAACAAAGAACGAACTCAACATTGAGAGCCATTTTAAAGGAAGAACTCTAGAAACCTTTGGATGAAAATTTCATATATGATATTTGTGACACTTAGTGTGTATATCCACTGATTATTGTTCCTAAGAAAAATGGGAAGTGGAGGATTTGTGTAGGCTACGAGGAGTTAGATAAAGCCACCTAAAAGGACCATTTCCCATTACATTTTATTGATGAGATCCTAGATACTATATCCAATAAGAAGTTCTTTTCATTTTTGGATGGGTTTAGTGCTTATAATAAAATTCATATTTCCCTTGAAGATCAAGGCAAAACCACCTTTACTTACCCCTGGGGTACTTATGCTTATAGGGTCCTACCTTTTGGGTTATGTAATTCACATGTAATCTTTCAGCAGGCAGTATTGGAAATTTTTTCCGATATGGTAATGAATGTTTAGAAATTTTTATGGATGATTTTACAGCCTATGGGAATTGATTTGATGAAGCATTGGACAACCTTGAAAAATTACTTGAGCATTACATTCAAATGCACATCTGTCTCAGCACTGAAAAATGACATATGATGATGACTGAGGGTATTGTTCTAGCGCATTATCTTTTTGTTGTAGTTATTCAAGTGATCTAGCAAAGGTAGAGGTAATTTTGAAAGTTTCCACTCCTAAAAAACAAAATTAGGTATGTAGATTTTTACGTCAGGCATATTATTAAAGACGATTTATAGAAAATTTTGCTAATATTTCGTTACAATTATTTTCCCTATTAACAAAACAAAAGGAGTTTGAGCAGGTTGATAAGTGTAATGATGCCTTTGCAGAACTAAAGAAACATTTAACAACAACTCCTGTTTTGAGAGGACCCAGTTGAAATTTACAGATCCACATCTTTACTAGTGCTTCATATATAACCATTGGAGTTGTTCTTGGTAAACAACATGGAAACGAGCCATACACCATTCACTATATCAACAAGAATTTGGCTCATGCGGAGGTAAATTACACAGTTACAAAGAAGTGATTTCATGATGTTATTCACACTATTAATAATTTTAGGCACTACATCAACAGTTATAAAATTTTTGTGCATACATTCTTCTATCACATTTTTAATGAACAAACCTATTACAAATGTCTGGGTTACTAGGTGGTTGATGTTACTCCAATAATTTGATATTACTATTATAGATAATCTGGAAAATATAATGTTGTTGCATAATTTCTCTTTAGGTTAACTCATGTTACTGATAATCTTCCCGTTGAAGATTCTTTTACATATGAGTATCTATTTGTAGTATCCACTTACTCACCCTAGTATGCAGACATTGATAATTATCTTGTTGTAGTAAAGTTTCATCATCACCTTTCTTTTAGAGAAAAAAAAAAATATTATATAATAGACTCCGAGATAATTTGGATGGATGGAAACCTTTTTCGCACTGGTTTTGATCAGTAGATTAGGAGATGTATGAGGGAATATGAAATTCATGAGACCCTCAAGGCTTGTCAAGATGGACCTTGTGGAGGGAATTTTGCAGACCAGAGGACTGGTCATAAGCTGTTGTAGATGGGCTACTTTTTGCGTATTATATTATGATATGCAAAGAGGTACATTTAAGTTTGTGACAACTATCATAGAATGGGTCAACCTAACCAATCAGACGATATTTTGTTACAACCTCAATTGGTGGTCGAACCTTTTTAGAGATTGGCATTAGATTTTGTGAGAACAACTAATTTCCCATATCAGCACAAGGTTTATATTCTAGTTTGCACAGATTATGTGAGCAAGTGGGTAGAAGCCAGAGAACTTACCAGAGAAATTGATCATGTTGTTTCAGACTTTTTGTTTGAAGAAATATGTGTTTGATATGGGGTTCTAAGGGAAATAGTAATAAATGGAGGAGCACAATTTACCTCTCGGCTGATACAGGATCTTTTCAAGAAATATGGATTTCATCAAAAGATTACCTCACCGTGCCATCCTTAGGAAAATGAGAAGGTGGAAAGCATTAATAAAGTGCTTGAGCTATTCTTACCAAAACTATGCTAGGACATAGAAAGGATTGGGTGGAGAGACTTCTGTTGAGATTGCCACAAGATGATGGAGCTTAGTGAAAAGAGTCGCCTTCACTAAGTGGGCCCGTAGGCAAATTATGGCGCAAAGTCTATTTTTAGACTATGTCTATTTTTAGACATATCGATCATGTCTATGAGTTGCAGGATGCTGTTTATGGATGATTGGTCAAGTTGGCAAAAATAGATGGACTTCTATTTTTAGACAACAACGGTGACACAGTCAAGTCTAATTATAGAGTAGTCAAATATTATTAGCTTATAACAATATTTAGACTATAAACTTTATCTTATTCTCTTGGAGCACTTCAGTTTGAGCTACAGATGTTGCACATGCAGCTGTCAGAAGGAAATACATTTCCTTTGTGGGTCAGTTGAGTTGTTGCATGCATGACTTCTGTTAGAACTCAATCAGTTGAGTTTGGTGAAGTTGATTGTGGAGTTGATGGAGTTGTGTTCAGTTTTACTTTGTTAAACTAGTTGTAATTAGTCTAACTACAAATAGACTAATGATGAGTTTTTAAAATAATTATTAACTCATAATGAAACTAAAGAATACATCAGTTAACTCAGTTGCATGTTAGTGCATGTTCAGTTCAACAGGGACAGGTGTTAGAGGATTAGATTGCTATCAGTTGTGACTATAGTTGTGCATGAGTATTTGCACAAACAATGGGATTGAGTTATGCCAATGAGAATTGGCCAATACCAAGTGATTATAGCCTCTACTCATGTGATTCCCAGTGTGAGTGATTCTTTTGAGGTAAATATGAGTTTGTTTCAACCATTCTCATCCATTCTTGACCAGGTATTGAGCAGTGGAGGCATGCAAGCAGTGGAATAGATTTGGAGATCATATATGAGCTGTATTGTGTGTAACAAGTGGAGATAGTGCTGGATACTTGTGAGAAGTATTAACTATTGTAATGTTACATGTTCTCAATCATTAATATATAGATAGTGTGGGGTTTTCAGCTGTAAGCTTTCCCCGGGTTACATACTATGTTAATGTGTGCATGCTCTTGATGTTTTATTGTTATTGATTTTGCTATATTGATGATCAATATAGAGGAGCTTATGTATTGTGTATGTATTCCACAATAGTACATGATCAGGATAATATCCATTGAATATGTGTTTATTATTCAAAATTTCTACATTATATCAGAGCTGTTGATCATCAGATCTACTATTCAGGAAGTGTTTACATTCTATTTCTTCAGGTAGAGTCTGTAATTGGGCGAGGTAGCCTCTGGATTCATCTTCCATTGGAAGGTGAGATATCCGGTGAATGTCTATACGGTCAATCTCTGTACAAGAAATACCTTGTTCTGACGAATTCTAGATCGGAAGCGGTTGGGTTGGAGCTGGTGGAATTTCGAATTTGCAACAGTGTTTTCTTGGTGTCAAAGCTAAGACGTCTTTCACAGGATTGCAATTGGAGTATGCCCTTGAGGGCAGTACGAACTATATTGCATGGAAGGACAGGATGGAGGTAGTATTAGATGATAACGGGCTGAAGGATTTCATAGAGACAGATGTCCCAAAGCCTACTAATGCTACTCAAGCTGATGCTTGGCAAAAGAAGACCCCAAATAGTCGAAGGATTCTATTGGAGGGCGTGAAGGATCACATTGTGTCCAGCCTCCATGGAAAGGCTACTCCATATTTGATGTGGAAATTGTTAACAAAATTATTCCAAAGCAAGAGTGATCAGAGGAAGCTGGTGCTCAAAGATAAACTCAGAAACGTCAAATGCGAGAAGGGTGACAGTATGCCCAAGTATCTCACGAAGTTCACTCAGTGTCGAGATGAGCTAGGAAGTGTGGGGGTTACTGTCAATGATGAGGACTTGGTGAGCTTGGCTCTCCTTGGTATTTCGAAGAGTTAGCATTCCTATCACGACTCTGTCAATGGTCAGGAGAAATTGCCAGGATGGGAAAGACTGTGGTCAGATCTTGTGCAGGAGGAGATCAGGTGGAGTACCAGGGATGGATCTTCATCAAAGGGAGGTGATGAAGAAAATTGCACTTTGGCTGCTAAATCAAAGAAAGGGAAGAGCAAGAAAGCTTCTCAGTCTGGTGCGAAAGACAGGAAGCAGGACATGTCCAAGGTGAAGTGTTTTCACTGTCACCAGCACGGACACTATGCCACTAATTGTCCGCAGAAGAAGAAGAACAAGCAAGCTGTTGGATCGGCAGCAGGAGAGGCTCTAGCTTCACAGTTTGAGCTTGATTTTTCATTGATCGCATGCTTGGTTTCAAGTGTGATGGGATCGGTGTGGTTCTTGGACAGTGGTGCATCTTTTCACATGGCGGGAGATAGAGATTTGTTTTCTGATCTGGAGGAAATAGGTCTTGGAGTGCACATCGAGATGGGCGACGATGGTAGATACAATGCGACCGATATCGATACCATTTCCTTTGAGAGGGAGTCTGGTAAACCCTTCGTATTGAAGGAAGTCATGCATGTTCCAAGATTGGAGAAGAACCTTATCTCTGTGGTGATGTTAGAAGACAAGGGGTATGATGTTGTTTTCAGCAAGGGAAAATCTTTCCTGCGCAGCAAGACAACTGGTGAGACCCAGAAGATAGGGGTTCGAGTAAGGAACCTCTATCAGTTGCATGTAGATGGATGCACAACAATGGCAGGTAAGGTAGAAGGATTGGTGAGCCGGGATGATGGCGAGTTGTGGCACAGGAGATTGGGTCACCTTCACCATGGAGCCTTGAAGATACTGCAGCAGATCACTACAAGGCTTCTTAAAGGCACACTTGCGCAGTCAGATCAGTGCAAGCGGTGTACTTTGGGGAAGTTTGTGAAAGCCACCTCTCATGAGAAGGATAGTCACACCACGAACATCCTTGAGAGAATTCACACGGACGTGTGTGGACCTTTCTCAGTTGCTTCGACAGCAAAACACAGGTATTATGTGATTTTTGTTGATGATTTTGCTCGTAAGTGCTGGATCTTCTTCATGCAAAAGAAGAGTGAGAAATATTCAAAGTTTTGTGAATTCAAAGCATTGGTCGAGAAGGAGTCGGGGAAGAAGGTGAAGGCTCTTAGGAGCGATAATGGTGGTGAATACATCTCGGATGAGTTCAAGAATTTCTACAAGGCAGAAGGGATTCGAAGAGAGCTCATAGCTACCCATAACCCACAGCAGAATGGGGTAGCTGAGCAGAAGAACAGAATGATCGTGGGTGCTGCATGGGCGATGTTGCATGATCAGGGCCTACCCCTTCACTTGTGGGCGAAAGCATGCAATACAACAGTTTATGTGCAGAACCGTTGTCCTCATAAGGTACTTGGCATGAGTACACCCGAGGAGGCTTATTCTGGTAAGAAGCCTGATCTTTCCCATTTGAGGATTTTTGGTGCTAACGTTTACATGCATGTGACAAAGGATGCTAGGAAGAAGTTGGAGCCAACCGCAGAGGTTGGGATATTTGTGGGATACACTGATACTCCCCACAACTATTATGTGTATTTGCGAGACAGTGGTAAAACTGTTGTGTGACGAGATATAAAATTTTAGGAGGAGAA
This sequence comes from Pinus taeda, assembly GCA_000404065.3. Lineage (NCBI taxonomy): Eukaryota > Viridiplantae > Streptophyta > Pinopsida > Pinales > Pinaceae > Pinus > Pinus taeda. The sequence goes on from APFE031148879.1 coordinate 18,757, forward strand.
AGCCATGAAGTGTTCGCTTGAGAGGGAGCTACACTTGCATGCAGACGAGGAGCTATTAGTTCCTAAGGATGAGATTCAGGACGTGGATCAGCCACAGGACAAGGTTCATGGAGTGGAAGAGACCACTCAAGCAACACCAACCATCAGAGAGCGAAAGTGCTTGACAGAAGCTGAGCGATTGGCTCAAGATGTAGAGAAAGTTGTAAGACCACCTACAGCCCAACGTAGATAGAGACAGTCACCTGATCGGTACACTGGATACATGGCTTTTATGAGCAAGTGTGTTTTGACTGAGCCATCCTCTTTCGAGGAAGCTGTGGAGGATCCCGCATGGGTAGACGCCATGGTGGAAGAGTATGATTCTATTGTCAGAAACAGTGAATGGGAGATTATTCCTAGACCGGAAGGGAAATCAGTGGTGGGTTCGAGATGGATCTACAAAGTTAAGCAGGCATCTGATGGGAGTGTGGAGAAGTACAAGGCAAGATTTGTTGCCCGAGGCTTTTCACAGATTGAGGGGATCAATTATGAGGAGACCTTTGCACCTGTCG